>VXBS01001453.1:9499-26183 GCA_013400255.1 Sitta europaea
ACCATTCTCCTCCCTGACACCATCTACCAGCCCAGGAGGTCAGTTGTCCTGAGGACAAGCCATCTTCCCACTAAAGACTGAGGCAAAGAAGGCGTTAAGCACTTCCTCCTTATCCTCATCCACAGTTACTAAGTTACTTTCTTCATCCAATAGAGAACAAAGGTTGGTCTTACCCTTCCTTTTGCCATTAATATATTTGTACAATCATTTTTTATTATCCTTTACAAAAGTTGTCAAATTAAGTTCGAATTGAGCCTTGGCCTTTTAATTTTTTTCCTATATGCCCTAGCAGCCCCCTTAAATACTTCCTGTGCGACCTGACCCTTATTCCAAAGATGATACATCCTTTTTTCATTCCTTAGTGCCTTCAAAAACTCCTTGCCCATCCAGGCTGGACGTTTGCCTCGTTGACTCATCTTTTCAGCACACAGGGACAGTCTGTTCCTGTGCCCTCAAGATCTCTGTTTCGAAGCATGCCCACCTTTCCTGAACTCCCTTGTTTTTAAGGGCTGCTTCCCATGGAACTCTGAATAAGTCTCCTAAATAGGCCAAAGTCTGCCCTCCAGAAGTCCAATGTAAAACTCTTATTGATGTTCCTCCTGACATCACCAAATATCGAGAACTCTATAATTTCATGATCACTGTTCCCCAAGCACTGTCCAACCACCATATCACCCACCAGCCCATCTCTATTTGCAAACAACAGGTCTAATATAGTCCCTCCCCTGGTGGGCTCAATCACCAGCTGCACCAAAAAGTTGTCCTCCACACACTCTAAGAACTTCCTGGACTGCCTCTTCTCTGCTGTATTAAGTTCCCAGCAGATGTCTGGTAGGTTAAAGTCACCTACTGATGATCCTGAAACATTCTCCAGCTGCTTATAGAATAAGTTGTCCACCTCTTCTTCCTGGTTGGGTGGATGATAAAAGACTCCTACCAGGATGTCAGCCTTTTTGGTCTTCCCCTTAGTTCTTACCCATAGGCATTCAACTCCATTATCATTAGTTCCAATACCCATTGCATCACAAGCCTCCCTAATATAAAGGGCCACCTGTCCACCTCTTGTCCTTTTTTTGTCTCTTCTGAAGAGCTTGTAGCCATCCAGTGCAACACTCATTATGTGAGTCATCCCACCACATTTCCGTGATGGTGACTACATCATAGCTTTGCTGTTGTAATCATAGCTTTGCTGAGACAAAATGCCATAATTCTGAGAATTTCCTTCTTCTTCCCCCAGATTTATATGCTGAGCATGACCCCATATGGTATGGAATATCCCCCTTTGGGCAGTTTTCCCAGCTGTGTCCCTTCCCACCTTTTTGTGCACCCCCAGCCTACTGGCTGGTGGGGTGGGGTGAGAAGCAAAAAAGGCCTTGACACTGTGCAAGTGCTGCTCATCAATAACTAAAACACCTCTGTATTATCAACACTTTTTTTCTGTACAAATCCGAAACACAGTCCCATATTAGCTCCTGTGAAGAAAATGAACTTTATCTCAGGAAAAAACGGCACAGGTGTTTAGTGAAAAAAACTTAATTTTATATCCTGCTGAGAAATAACAGTCATTCTTAAGTAATAATGACTTAATGAGACTGTCTGAACACTGAAGAAACATTACTGAATACACTTAGTCTGGTGTTAACCCTGACCTTAAAAGTAGGTTTGTCATTTCAACCTGCGTCTTAACTAGATCACTACTCTTATACTGGCAAATCCTCTCCAAAGCATATTTATGTATATTTCCTCTCATTGGGATAGCTTTATATGAGAGAACTAATTTTCATTCCTTTCCCAAGGGGAAAGAAATCATATAATCCAGTTCTCATATAGTTCAACCTAGCATTGCAGGACACAAAGAAAACCTACATTACAATGTGAAACAGACATGATTTGATTTTATGTAGAAAAGGCTTCTATACATGTCATCTGTTTCAGCACACCCAGACGGTTGTACCATCTGCTTGGGATGCATTCATAAAAGGCTGTTTTCTACTGCCTATCCAAGCTAGTAAATGACAGAAATTTAAAAAGACTTACTTGAATTACATATATTAATTGCAGTGTGTCCTGGGTTGATGCTGAATTACATCCCCATTCGTCTGTTTAAATCAAAAATAAGTTCTGCACCTTTAAAACTGGATCCGAGAGTGAAGGAGAAGCAATGGAATGTCTGAGGCAGTTGTTTTCAAAACATCAAGATAAGAGTTTTCAGCTTTCCTGGACACACAGTGAGTGTTGTCTGCAGTGTGGNCAGTGCAACTTAAAAAGGCAACTCTATTAATAAAGCCAGTCTCAATAAAGAATATTAAAACTATTGTTGCTGCAGTTTTATTTTTCAGATGGGTGAAACACCACACACACTGCTGATTCATATGGTATCCAAGAACAGCACACAGAAAGCTCTGCATAAAAACCACAAAAGATGATAAGAATCCAAGAAGGGACAGATAGGGTTCTTAGGAAGTTCCTGAAGGTAGTTCAGAAACTACCTGGATACTTTGTTCTCCCTTGCAGACATCCCATTTTGCAAGAGACTCCTTTGCAACCCCTGAAAAATCTGTCCATTCACATATTCCTCAATTTCCTCATGTATATCTTTAAAAACCTTTTCCCATGAGCAAATTTGAAACAGAGAAGTAACTCAAAATTTATTTTAGAAAAATCCATTTTATACAGTCAGCAACAGTACAAACATATACCAGTCAAATGTTCTCCATATCTTTTTGTGATATCTCAGTCCAATACTTTTAGCACCTCCATTACCACAGAACGAGTTGACCTTTTTGCTACAGATAAGGGTTTAAAAAACACATGCTAGTTTTGAAATGTCAGGGAGATGAAAAAACTTTTAAAAAAAGAGGATAAATATTGAAATTATTCTCTTCCCAAAATTGTTACTGTACATCTAAAGTAAATGTTCCACAAACTAGTTTTAAAAAATATCAAAACATTTCCTTTCAGACTGACTACAAGAGAATTTATAAAATTGTATTGGGTTTGAACAGCAAGGTTTTGGTAGCAGAGGCAGTACAGAGGTGGCTTCTGTGAGAAGCTGCCAGAAGCTTCCCCTATGTCTGATAGAGACGTTGCCAGGTGGCTCACACAGATGCACTGTTGGCCAAGGCCGGGCTAATCAGCAAGAGTGGTAGCAACTCTGGGATAACATATTTCAAAAGTGAAAAAAACCTGCTGCACACAGCAGCCAGAAGAGAGGAGTGAGAATATGAGAGGAACAAGTCTGCAGGCCTCAAGGTCAGTGGAGAAGGAGGTGCTCCAGGCACTGGAGATGAGATTCCCCTGTAGCCTGTGGTGAAGACCATGATAAGGCAGCTGTGGCCCTGCAGCCCATGGAGGTTCATGGCAGAGCAGAGATCCTCCTGCAGTCCATGGAGGAGACTCATGCCAGAGCAGGTGGATGTGCAAAGAAGGCTGTGATCCTGTGGGAAGCCCATGCTGGAGCAGGGTCCTGACAAGGATCTGTGGACCCATGTAGAGAGGAGCCCAGGCTGGAGCAGTTTGCTGGCAGGACTTGTGACCCTGCTGGGGACCCATGTTGGAGCAGGCTGTGCCTGAAAGACTGTATACTGTGCAAGGGCATCATGCTGGAGCAGTTTGTGAAGAATTGCAGCCTGTGGGAAGGACTCATGTTGGAGAAGTTCATGGAGGACTGTCTCCTGTGGGAGGGACCCCATGCTAGAGCAGAAGAATGGGAGGATGAAGGTACAGAGAAACAATATGTGATGAACTGACCACAACCCCAAACCCCCTGTCACTGCTCAGGGGAAGAAGGTATCAAACACTGGGAATGAAGTTGAACCTGGGAGGAATGGAGGGTTGGGGGGGAAGGTGTTTTAAATTTTTGTTTTATTTCTTATTATCCTATTATGATTTGATTGATAATAAATTAAACTAATTTCCTGAGCTGAGTCTGTTTTGCCCATGATAGTAATCAGCGAGTGATCTCTGCCTGTCCTTATCTCAATTCACAAGCTGTTGGAATCTGTCTGCATCCGTCTTGCCACTTCATCCCTAGGAACTTAATTTCCTGGGCAGGCCACTGACTTTACTTTGTGTGATGGCAAAATCCACTTTCAGGAGAATATGGATTATTTTTTCCCCTTTCTCAAAAACTTCTTCTGCCATGTTCCCCCATACAATTATGTCATTAATGTATTGCAAGTGTTCTGGAGCCTCACCCTTTTCCAGTTCAGGCAGGATCAGTCCATGGCAAATGGTAGGACTCTGCTTCCACCCCTGGGGAAGTCTATTCCAAGTATACTAAGCACCCCTCCAGGTGAAAGTAAACTGTGTCCTGCACCCTGCTGCTGGAGGAATGGAGAAAAATGAATTAGCAATGTCAATACTGGCACCACTTTGCTGCCTTGAACTCCATACTGAAGTTCAAGCATGTCTGTCATGGCAGCGCTCAGTGATAGTGTGACTTGATTCAGGACACAATAGTCCAGTTAGTCTCCATTCCCCATTAGATTTATGCACAGGCCAAATGGGGCTGTTGAAGAGTGAGTGTCTTATTGACAAGTCTCTGGGTCTCCAGTTCATGGATCATCTTACGGATGGGAATCACATAGTCTTGGTTTGTGCGGTATTGATGATGATGCACTGCTCTGATGGCAATTGGTACATGATGTCCTTCAACCAACAGGAGTCCTACTGTAGAAAGTTCCTCTGAGAGACCAGGAAAGGTGTTCAACTGTCTAATGCCTTTTGTTTCCACAGCAGCTATCCCAAAAACCCACCTGAGTCTTTTTGGGTCTTTGAAATAACCACTCTGGAGGTAATCTATACCAAGGATGCACAGAGCCTCTGGACTAGTCACAATAGGGTGGTTTTTTCCCCTCCTTCCCAGTCAAGCTCACCTCAGCTTCAAACAAAGTCAAATGCTGAGACCCCTCTGTTACCCCAGTAACAGAAACAGGTTCTGCCCTGTCGTGGTTTGACCCTGGCCAAATGCCAGGCACTCATGAAAGTTGTTGGCTTACCTTCTCCTGCTACAGTTGGGTAGAGGAGAGGAAAAGAATTAACAAAGGGCTCATGAGTTGAGATAAGGACTGGAAGAAAATACTCCAAAGGCAAAACAGGCTCAATTTAGAAGTACAAAGTGAATTTATTACTAAAAAAGTCAGGAAGATAATGAGAAGTAAAATAAGCCCTTTAAACACCTTTTTACTCCAACCCCTCCCTCCTTCCCACCGACAGCTCAGGGAGACAGAGGGTAGGAGTTTTGGTCAGTTCATCACCCGAGACTTCTTCAACTGTTCAGGGAGAGAAATCCTTCCTGATATGCCATGGAGTCCCTTCCCACAGGAGACAGTTTTCTGTGAACTACTCCAGCATAGTTCCAATCTCATGGGCACCATTCCTCCCAAAACTGCTGCAATGTGAGTCTCTCCCATAGGCAAATATNGGTTTTGACTGTATAAAGTTTGGGGGGAAATCCTGAAAAAACGTGTGTATGGAATATTTTCCTTGGCACATCCTGGCCAGACAAAAAAATAATGTCTCAACTCTATCTTAAAAATGTTGTGGAGGGGTTTTTGTTTTTCCTGCAGTTTCGGTGACAGCACCGCCACCACCAAGCTCCACCAATCCAAAGGTTCCCACAGGATCCCACAGCGCCAAGAGGCTGGTGCCATCCAGGCACTGCATCGGGGAGCTGCCTGCCATGTCCTTGCCACCAGCCACACGGCCCCGCCACCACCGCACAGGCAGCAGCGGCCACCGTGGCGCTGATGCTACTCAATGCCTCTCTTCACGCGGGACACCAGGAAGGAGAAGCTGCCGCTTCCACCCCTCTGCCCAAGGTGCAGCCATCTAGGGCCAGCCAGGCAAGCAAGGCTCACTGTTGGCCACGCCGAGATGGTGGCAGCTGTGACCCATGGCTGAGCACTGCAATGGGGATGGCCCCCAGCAACAGTGCCTTTCCACCTACTGGAAAAAACTAGACATGCGCTGTTTTGATTTTCTTCTTGCATATGTTATCACAGAGGCGTTACCAACCTCTCTGATTGGGCCAGCAGCATGTCCATCTTCAGAGCCATCAGAGATTGGTTCTGTCATACATGGTGGGAGTTTCTAGTAGCTTCTCATAGAAGCTACCCCTGTGCTCTTCCCCTCTCCGTCATGACCAAAAACCCAGGCTGTGCCAAATCAACACATGCTTCCACATGTCCTGATGATATTGGAGTACATTGTGTACCAGTGTCAACCAAAGTCTTGTATTTTTGTGGTACTGATGTGCCAGGCCATCAGATTCACACAGTCCAATAGACTCAATTTTCCCTGGCCTCTAACTGGCTAGAGGCAAGACCCCTCTAGATCTGGATATTGTTCCCTTCCTGGGCGTACATTCTGGAGGTCCCTTCAAGGGGATCTGACATGCCATCCTGCCTTCTGTTATGTCTAGCAGCTTGGTCACAGGACTCTGGAGATACATTCATTCTTGTAGGTCTCCTTTTGTTAGTAGTTGCCTCATTTAGCTTATGCACCTTTGCTGTAAGGACAAAAGTGGGTTTTCCATCCCATCTTCTCCTGTCTTCCCCATTTTCACACAGGAGGAACCATGGGTTGGCTCATGGAGTGCACCTCCTCTCCCTAGCTAGGTGATGTCTTCTTCTGATGACAGGGGCTCTGGTCTATACTGATGAGACTTGGAGAAGGCCCTTTTTAAGCTCCTTGCTGAGTTTCTGATGGGTCTCTTCAATCCTGTCTTCCAAATTCTGCATATGCTTGGTCAAGTCTGTTTCCACAGCCAGGACTTGGGCTCTTGTCGGTGCATGGATAGTGTCTTCATACGTCTGAAGCCTTCTTGTCATAGAATCACAGAATTAACTAGGTTGCAAAAGACCTTTGGGATCATCAAGTCTAATCTATGACCTAACACCACCTTATCAACTAAACCATGGCAGTGAGTGCCACATCCAGTCTTTTATTAAACACATCCGGGGATGATGATTCCACCACGTCCAAAGGCAGCCTATTTCAAAGCTGAACCACTCTTTATGAGAAGAATTTTTTCCTGATGTCTAACCTAAACTACCTCTGGTGCACCTTAAGATTCTGTCCTCTCATTTTGGAAGTGGTTGCCTGGGACAAAAGACCAACCCCCACCTGACTACAAACACCTTTCAGGAAGTTGTAGAGAGTGATAAGGTCACCCCTGACCCTCCTTTTTTTCCCAGGCTAAACAATCCCAGCTCCCTCAGCCCTTCTTAATAGGGCTTGTGTTCCAAGCCCCTCATCAACCTTGTTGTCAGCCTCTGGACATGTTTGTGCATCTTAACGTCCTTCCTAAACTGAGGGGCCCAGAACTGGACACAGCACTCAAGGTGCAGCCTCACCAGTGCCAAGTACAGGGAAAGAATGACCTCCCTGCTCCTGCTGGCCACACTATTCCTGATACTGGCCAGGATGCCATTGGCCTTCTTGGCAACCAGGGCACACTGTTGGCTCATGTTCAGTCGGCTGTTGACCAGTACCCCCAGGTCCCTTTGCCCCTGGGCACTGTCCAGCCAAACCGTCCCCAATCTATAACATTGCAGGGGGTTATTGTGGCCAAAATGCAGGACTCAGCACTTGGACTTATTAAACCTCATATTCTTGGACTCTGTGCATCCATCCAGCCTGTCCAGGTCTCTCTGCAGAGCCCTCCTACCTTTCAACAGGTCTACACTCACACCCAGCTTGGTGTCATCTGCAAATTTACTAATGGTAGATTCAATCCCCTCATTCAGATCATCAGTGAAGATATTGAACAGGACAGGGCCCAATACCAATCCCTGGGGGACACCATTGGTGACTGGCCGCCAGCTGGATGCAGCACCGTTCACCACTACTCTCTGGGCCTGGCCATCCAGCCAGTTCTTAACCCAGCAAAGAGTGCTCCTGTCCAAGCCACAGGCTGCCAACTTTTCCAGGAGTGTGCTGTGGGAGATGGTGTCAAAGGCCTTGCTAGAATCCAGGTAAACATCCACAGCCTTCCCCTCATTTACCAGGCAGATCACCTGGTAATAAAAGGAGACCAGGTTGGTCAATCACGACCTACCCCTCCTAAACCCATGCTGGCTGGGCCTGATCCACTGGACATTCTATAGGTGCCGTGTGATGACACTCAAGATGATCTGTTCCATAATCTTGCCAGGCACCAGGGTCAGGCTGACAGGCCTGTAGTTTCTGGGCACCTCCTTACATCCCTTCTTGTGGACGGGCAACACATTGGCCAGCTTCCAGTCATCTGGGAACTCACCAGTGAGCCAGGACTGTTGGTAAATGATGGAGAGCAGCTTCACAAGCTCATCTGCCATCTCCCTCATCACCCTGGGATGGATCCCATATGGTCCCATGGATTTGTGAGCATCTAAGTGGCTCAGCAGTTCTCTGACTGCCTCCTCCTGGAGAACAGGGGGGACCATTCTGCTCCCTGACCACATCTACCAGCCCAGGAGGACAGTTGTCCTGAGGACAACCTGTCTTGCTGTTGAAAACTGAGGCAAAGAGGGCGTTAAGTACCCCTGCCTTCTCTTCATCTGCAGTTACTAAATTCCCTCCTGCCTCCAATAGAGAACAAAGGTTGGGTTTACCCTTCCTTTTGCCAATAATGTATTTATAAAAATATTTTTATTGTCCTTCACAGAAAATGCAAGATGGAGCTCTCACTGGGCTTTTGCCTCTCTAATTTTTTTCCTACATGACCTAGCAACTCCTTTAAGCATTTCCTGAGTTATCTGACCCTCCTTCCAAAGGTGATACACCCTCTTTTTTTTCCTTAGTTCCTTCAAAAGCTCCTTGCCCATCCAGGCTGGACATTTTCCTCATCAGCTAATCTTTTGGCACATAGGGACAGTCTGTTCCTGTGCCTTCAAGATTTCTGTTTTGAAGCATGCCCATCCTTCCTGGACTCCTTTGTTTTTAAGGGCTGCTTCACAAAAAACTCGCTGAATAAGTCTCTTGTATAGGCCAAAGTCTGCCCTCCAGAAGTCCAGTGTATAAGTTTCATTGATGCCCCTCCTTGTTTCATCAAATATTGAAAACTCTATAGTTTCATGGTTGCTGTGCCCCAGATAGCCTCCAAACAGCACATCTCCCACCAGCCCATCTCTGTTTGCAAACAGCAGGTCTAACATAGTCCCTCCCCTGGTGGGCTCAATCACCAGCTGCACCAAAAAGTTGTCCTCCACACACTCTAAGAACCTACTAGATTGCCTCTTCTCTGCTGTGTTAAGTTCCCAGCAGATGTCTGGCAGGTTAAAGTCACCTACAAGAACAAGGGCTGGTGATTTTGTAACATCCTCCAGCTGCTTGTAGAATAAGTTATCCACCTCTTCTTCCTGGTTGGGTGGTCTATAACAGACTCCCACCAGGACATCAGCCTTGTTGGCCTTCCCCCCAATTCTTACCCATAGGCACTCGACCTTATCATAATTAATTTCAATTTCCATGGCGTAAAAAGCCTCCTTAATATACAGAGCCACCCCTTCACCTCTTCTCCCTTGCCTGTCTCTTCTGAAGAGCTTGTAGCCATCCATCGTAGCACTCCAGTTATGCAAGTCATCCCACCACGTTTCCATGATGGTGACTATGTCATAGGTTTCTTGCTGTACCGTGGCTTCCAGCTCCTTTTCTTTGTTACCCATGCTGCGTGGACTAGTTTACATGCACTTCAGCTGGGCTGCTGATTTCACCCCTGACTCTGGCTTAGCATCCTTGGGCTTGTTTCTGGAGAGCCTAGTTTCATCTCTTTCCCTGCTCAAACCTAGTGTGTTAGTTTGACCAGCCCATGGAAGTGAGCTGGCTGGTTTTGAGATTGGCATTTTACTGGACCAATGGGAAAGCATTTCGTTTTCTAGTTCTTATTAATTTTTTTGAAGGAAACAAAACCTAGGACGTCCCTTTCATTTCCGGCTGTCAGAGAGAGTACACCTTCCCCCCTCAGCCTTGGGCCGAGGGGGAGAAGGGATGATGCAGGCTGGGCCACCCTGATAAGACTGAGGGGTGGAAAAGGGACTCTGGAGATGTGTCCAACTTCCCCCCACCGCAGCTGCATGGGACCAGTGAGCGGCTGCCTTTTGGGCACAGGCACCCTGAGATCTGCCCCCTCACCATGGCTTTGAATGCCTCAGCTGGACACTGTCTTTGTTAACTCTTTCAGCTCATCAGTGCACAGATGGGACCTGGAAAACCCTCCATCCTCTCTCCAATGAGACAAACATTTGAGTGCAGATGTATAAAGACCACATGAAGTATCAAAGTCAGTCAAGAAGGAGTAAAGATCCATATGGAAGGAGTATAGGAAGCTGCTTTCAAGCTTTAAAAGACTCTCGTAAGCTATGGTGGTTGGCTAAAATATATTGAGATATTTCCTTTAAACCATAGAGAAGTATGGGAAAGATAGAAAGTTCAAATTGTAGACCTGAGCAAAAGAGTGAAATGTTGACAAAGCTGTTGATTTCATGAGACGTTGAACAGAGAGATGAAGTGATAAAGAATCTTTGCCCTTGAAATAAAGAAGTGAATCTCTGTTCCCTGAGGTGAAGGTGATCTCAAAGATGAATAAAGAGAACCTTTGTTTTGAACAGTTATCTTTAAAATGAAACCCCATACATCGATGTGGCCCAGAGACACAACTGTGAACATGGGAGGAGTTTCATGAACGCAGATCTTCCGGGAGGCTGTTGTTCATGAAGACTGGATCCACAAGAGAACTGTTTTCTTGTGGGGGAACTTTCCATAGCAAACGAGAGGTGCTTCCCTCCCTAAGTGAACTGAAGAAAGACTGTTTAGAGGTGGAAAACTGGCTGAGATTTCTAAGTGTTGTTTTCTTTACATTGTCGGTTGGGAGAAAAGAAGGGTTGGGGAGGGAAGAAGAGTGTTTTGAAGGTTTCATTCTCATTCTTGTTGTTTTGGTTTTGGTTTTTTTTTCCTTTTAAAGTTAATTAATAAAGTCTTATTAGTTTTAAGCTTAAGCCTGCTTTGCTTTTGATTAGACAATTTTAAATTGGCAAACCCAAACCAGAACACCTAGTTTAAAGCCCTCTCAATGAGTCCTGCCAATTTATGGTCTAGAATCCTCTCTTAAGAGAGATGGAGCCCATACAGTTCCAGCAGGTCAGGTGCCATAAAAGTTGCCCCATGATCAAAGAACCCAAAATTCTGCTGATGGCACCAGCCCTTTAGCCACTTGTTGATAATGTGGGCTTTCCTGTTTCTTTCATCATTTGTCTCTGCTATCAAAGGGACTGAGCAGAACACCACCTGCGCTCCTGCCCCATCAACCAATCAACCCAGAGCCCTGAAGTCCCTTTTAATTTCTCTGGTGCTCTCCTTTTCAATCTCATCATTGCCTGCCTGGAGTATCAGCAGTGGGAAATAATCAGAGGGCTGAATCAGCTAAGGGAGTGTCCCAGTGATATCCTTTACCCAGGCCCCAGGGAGGCAGAAGATGTCTTTGTGGGATGGGTTTGGTTGACATACGGGGCCCTCTGTTCCCCTCAGAAGGGAGTCACCTACTATGACTACCCTTCTTTTGTTTTTAATGCTAGAGGTAGTCATCCATATTACAGGTGAAGTGTAATTGGGAGGCTCTCCAGGCAAATAATTTTCTTTGATGTCATCTAGCTGACCCTCCTCATCCAGGGCCTCATACCTATTCTTAAGTGATGCCTGGGTAGGTGATGGGGGTTGGGAGGTATTTTTATTAACTCCCTGAGTAAGGACCCATTTCCACTCCCCTTCATCTACTAGGTCTCCTTCTGTCTGATGGTAAGAGGCATGGGAGTCCTTTGACTCCTGGTGAGCTTCTCTCAAGGATGGAAGGGAAGAACTCCACCAGTCTATTTCCTTTTCACTTTCCCTAGTACTCCTTAGTCTTTCTACTTCTGAGTGTACCTCCACCACCAGACAGAGCAGATCAGCCACTTGTTTGCACTGCATGCAGGTATATTTTGCAGCATTCCCCGGTACTACTGACAGGCTCAAACACTCCTTGCACGAAGAGGTCTTGACAGATGTGTCCTTCTTGAGGGGTTCTGTTTGGGTTGGTACACTTTTACTAGCTATAGCTTTTGATCGCTTGAAGACCATTGCTGAGGAAAAAAACCCAATCCAACCAAACAAAACCCCAACAGAAAATAAAACCCCACTACCAGGAAGATGGCTGCAACCCTGCCTGCTTGCAAAACTTCCATGCAAAGCCTTCAAAGACATGTCATGCCCTTGTTTGCCCGTTCCTGTTTGCCTGCTCTAGGTCGTCTGCTCCCTAAAGCCTTCTTTAAATCATCTACAATGGGCAGAGGAAGCCCGTCCCTAAAACCACCTGCTCAGCTCCCTTTTAAAATCACCTCTGACGGGTGGATGAAGCCCCTCCCTGTGCCTGAATGGCTAACAAGAGGAAGTCAGTGCCCAATGTCTTGTTTTCCTCATTCCACTGCAGTGATGCTAGGAAATGGGAGTATGCCTGTGTCATGTGTTTGAGCCACATCAGTGTTGTACATTTTATCAGGTCTGGACTCTTAGTGGTTTTGTCATCATTTGAGAAAAGGATCTCTAGCACAGCCAATTCTTGCAAGCATTGGATTGTTGATCCATGGTCTTCCGAGGGCCTTGTTGCAGCTGGAGATCTTCTGGGCAAAGGTATCTCTCCTTCACAATGGCCAAGAATTGCATCCAGAGGCTGAGGGGTTCGGACCTCCTCACGATCCCTTGGTTGATACTTATGACACAACAGAGATCCCAAGTGCCTTGCTTTAAATACCATCCAAAACTGAACCATCACCTGCAGTGTCCCAGACTCAGAACAACAAGCTCAATATAGACTTGTTGTGTCATCAGGTGAGGTCTTTCCTGAGATTGCAGAGACTTTCTAAGGATGAAGATTCGGTGATTATTTCTGGTTCTGATTCCTCTGCTTCCTGTGAGGGTCCTGCCTCTGTCATCATCCATTTGGTAAATGGATTTGGTCTTACAGTTCCTTTTCTGGATGGGGGAAACTGCTATTGGCTTAGGCTGCCCTTCTGGTTTAACTGCAGCCTGAGTGACCATGGTGTCCTCCGATTTGTTCTTCTTACCCTTAGGCTGTAGGTGCTGCTGTACAGTATTGAGCAGAGTGCAATGAGCATTAGCCAGGACTCAGCACAGTGCAATAAGCTGCCCCTCTTTGGAGCTGTCATTGCAATTTTATTTCTGGTATTCTGTTACCTTAGCTGGGTTCTGAATTTGTTCGGGGCAAAATTCCGAACTATTGGGGCAGAGTTTTTCTTCAGGACCTGGCCTATATCCTCCCACATCCCATGCCACTCTGGATTTTCCACCACTGGGGCAAATCTCTGAGCAACCTCCCTGGAAATCTCAGTCCTGCTTCTAAATGTGTTGTAGGCCATATAGAGGAGAGTTAACAGAATTAACAACAAAAACATGGTGTCTTTAACATTCAGATGGAAATGAACATTCTCAAAAGGTGATGTGTCAGACCTGAAGGGGGAAAAGGATGTAAAAGGCTGGGAAAAATCATCCCCTACTTTTTATCCCAACAGGCTGGGGGTGGTTATTACTAAACCCCCAGAAGTCGCAGCAGAGACCAGGACAGGCAAAACAACAGCGAATACACATCTCACTGCCTCTGATGCTATCTCTACATAAACTGATATCACAGAGTATATCAACAAAGCAATCTTGGTTTGTGTCCCCAATCTGAAAAAGAACCATATCCCGGGCAAATTGTACCATATATACGGAGATGTATATAAGCATAGGTGCCAGAGACCCATGATTAAATGAGGCAGCATGTTGACCAATGAGTTCTGCATCCAATATAAAATGTTCCAGACAAAATTGTAATTTTTCCACTTTGTCTCTCATGCCCCTTAAGTTGGGTGCCAAATTTGTCTTGATTTGAGACAAATTAAAGGACAACACTCTGGAATGAGTTGTCTCCTTTTATAGGTTCCAACAAATCCTTTTTCACCAATGAGGAACAAATACGAGTAGATATAANACCAAGAGCCAAACCAAGCAACCAAGAAAGAGAGAGCTCTACCGAAGGCAAAACCCAAGAAGTCAGTGAGGCAAAAATCACGAATCAAAAAAAAAAAGAGTGAGCTGCCTGGGAAAGAGCAGNGTAAACAACTGCTAGATAAAACATTGCTAAATTTCACAGATTCCCCCCAAGAACAAAGACCCAAAATGCCGGGCACATCCCCCCAAGATGGTGCTTTGCAGCCAAGCATGTGGTTCAAAGGACAAAGGGAAAGATGGTGTCAGTCTTACCCCCATGCCTTTCTTCACTCTGCTTATCTCCCTGATGTCTGGAGCTCCAACTGGTATTCTCTGGAGCAAGGGCTAGAAACTCACAGAGGGACTTAACCTTCCTTGCAGCAGGAGATGACAGGAGCAGGCAAAGCAAGGTGTCTGGGCTGGGGCAGCTAATGGTCTTCCCCCCTTGGCTGGGCACCAATGGTGAGCTAGACTCTCTTGATGGAGCAGGGGCCATCCTGCTCAGCGCTGTGGCAACAGCTGGGCACCTGTGGAATTTGCCCCAAGGCAGTATCTCCAAGTTGAGAAATAAAAAAGAAAGGAGAGCCCAAAAATGAAAAGCATCTGCCCGTGCTGCCTTGGCTCTATAGCAAGAAACCAAGAGCCAAACCAAGCAACCAAGAAAGAGAGAGCTCTACCGAAGGCAAAACCCAAGAAGTCAGTGAGGCAAAAATCACGAATCAAAAAAAAAAAGAGTGAGCTGCCTGGGAAAGAGCAGACTTTTAAAAGCACCTGCCCTACCATTCCCCAACCTCATGATTCTGTTTCTGGCTGCACTACTGGTCCTTAAAGAGACAGTAACAATTTTTGGGCACAGATGGATATGGAAAGCAATAACATTTTGGGTTACCCATGACATGAACACTTTGTTATATTCTCTCTCCCTTGTCCAGCTGAGGAAAGGGAGTGATAGAACAGCTTTGGTGGACACCTGGCATCTAGTCAGGGTCAACCCACCACAAATAACCAGTATATTTTAAGCTTTTTTGAGCAGCTTTATTTTCAATCCTTTAATTTTTAAATTTTAAAAGGCCAAGGGAGTATTAAAGTTTCAAGCTGACAGAGAAAGTAGAGGAAAGGCAAGGCAGAAAAAAAGAACCAAATGAAACCCAGAAAGTACTGGTTTCATGAGAAAAAAAGTAATTAAAAGCCTTACCGCAAAAGATTTGAGCTTTCAAAAATCCCTTTTCAATCCAGATTTTGAATGAAGCCAGCTTTAAAAAAATGCATAGGAACATCAAAGAAAACAATAAAAATCTATAAAAAAGGTTTCTTAAAAATACAAATATTTAATGCCAGAAAACACACAGTTTTATCCTATTACATGTGAGTTAAGTAAAAAAACCCCACCCTTCAAGAACTTAAAATTATACAAGATTCTTCCTATTTGACTGTGATATGTGCCTTTAAGTTTAGGTTTCAGAGACCAGTACAATTAAATTATTTTGGACTTTTTACCTTTATTACCAAATGATATAGCAACATATGAAATTATGGCTTAGACATAGAAATGGAGGGTGCTGGGTATTTTTTAATGGAATATCATCATGATTCTAACTCCTAATAAAAATCATAACAGTAAGGAAAACCCTTCCAAACCATTCACATCTTTTCAGTTTTTAAAAAAGAAGATTGATGACATATTACCTTTGCACCTACACCCAGTTCAAAGGAAATACTGAAATACACTGCAGAAAAGTTCTGTTATGTCATAACACCTGTTAAAATACGTAGATGAGACAGGAAGCCTGTTTCTGCACAACTATAAATTCTAGTGTAGTCCGAGCGCACCCTGGAAGTGTAAAAGCTATTCATGTTTTGTACTCAGCAGATTTGTGTTTTAACTGATCCTTGAAGGATCTTTAAATTATTGGTGTTACTATATTTCTCCAATGTCAAGCACCTTGTTGAGTAGAACTAGCAGTAAAGAATTGTGGTGGGTTGACTTTGGTTGGATGCCAGGTGCCCAAAGCCCCTCTATTGTTGTATTGCACTAAATAGTTGGTTTGTTATAAATGCACACTGAGTGACTAATAATTGTTTTTATTATGCACATGGTATATTCAAAACCCCCCTTTTCTTAACCTCATGGTATGGTCTTACTATACTGACCCTTCCCCTCTGAATGTCTCCCATTGATTGTATTCCTCTTTACCCCACGCCCCCTTTTATCCTAAGGTTTAAATTCCTGCACACACATGGTGGGCTTTCTCTGTTTTCCTCCCTGGAACAGATCCAATAAACCACCAGGTCTGGTTCCCAAAGAAAGATTGAGCAGGCTTCTTTTCTTTCATCCCTGTCAGGACCCACTCCTATGGTCAGAGCTAGCCAGTTTATGACCATTTCCGGACTGGGTACCAAGACAGACTGGCGCCCACGTGAGTAGCTATTAGCTTAAGCTAATGCTCCCACAATTCGGCTGTATTAAACCTTTGGTTCGTCAGCTACCTTGTAGCCTTCTAGCTGCACTTGCATGGTTTGATATTCCAATGGATCGAGGGGCGAAAAGATTCACTCTTAATCCTAGTGTAGGTTTTTCTCTCCCACCAACGATCCAAGACTATCACAAAACCACAGCAGCTNGAAAAGATTCACTCTTAATCCTAGTGTAGGTTTTTCTCTCCCACCAACGATCCAAGAC
>VXBS01001455.1:0-13864 GCA_013400255.1 Sitta europaea
AGTTTCTCTGGGAGGGGCAGAGGGGCGGCGAGAGCTGGACAGTGAGGGGACGGGGATTTGTTACTGCTGCCCGAGCCTGGCCCAGAGCGGCTCCTTCTGCCGCCAGGCGAGCCTTTGCTTGTAAGAGCAGCCACTGAACTGACACCTTATTAACTACCACCTCCCCAAAAAGAAGGACCTATCCCCATCTGCTCGGGCGCCCGGGATCTTGGACTNGATATTATAATTATTCGGAGGGAGAGGGGTTACATTCTCCATTCCAAGGGAGGCTCCTGCCTTCCCTAGCAGACACCTGTCTTTCAAACCAAGACAAGGCAGACAGATAAGGTGAGATAATAAAAGATAAATGGAAAGAAAGTTGACTTGGAATAAATGCGTTTTAACCTTGTCAATTTTAATTCTTCAGAGTGCTAGCACTGATGCCATTGTGGCTGCTATTACTTACATGCTATTGTAAAATTAGCTATGCCTGAGAAACTGCTCTAGTTTTAATAATTTTAGGAAGACCTGCTTCTGAAATCATAAAAAACCGGAAATTTGCTCCCCTTTATTGTTTGTAAAACATCCCAATCCATTCTGTATCACAATTTTGTCCAAAGAAAACAAAATTTAGAAGTCTTTCCTCCTCAGTCTTTATTGAAATTACAGATGGCTAAAACGAATACCTTGAATTTAAAGTATTTTGACTTTCTGGGAGGCAGTGCATGCCAGGGAAGGTCTACAGTGATGGATAAAGGTCAAGTCAGTATTCAAAATGGAAACTAACTCTGCCACTTCCCAGCAATTCCTGGACATGTAATAAAAAGGCAGTTAGAAATTATAGGATTTAGTTGGCTTTTTGCTAAGATATTAAAATGTGTCATAAGAAACTGTTAATCTTTTAAAATAAAGTAAGAGACAAAGACCTATCAAAAGAGTCACTGAAGCTACAGAAATAATCTGAAGGTCAGGGAGCTGTGTTTTAGGAAACAGGGATTATTCCCTGGGAAGAAGGAGAGGTGGGAGCTGGAACTTCTCCTGACCTCATTCAGTCCTAGATGGATGTGGTGCTCCCAATTCCCCATTTGGGTCCCAAGGCAGAGTGACCAGCACATCCATTTGGGATGAGGAAAACCTCCAGTGGCTGCCTCCTGTACCTGTCCTGGCTATGGGAATGAATTTTTAAGGAGTAAAATAAAAATTACTAAAGATGAGTTTCCAAACTGACTCTCTACTGTCTGGGTGCAAAGGCTGGGCTTGCTCTCAGAATTAGTTGGGTTTGCTCCCCCTTAAGCATTTACTGAGACAAACTTGTGGGGTGTGAGTGCACAGCACCAAACGGGATCAGGAGCTTCACTGGATCCTCAGCATTTTGGCTCATCTGTCATTAATTCTAGACTCTCCTATTTATTATCTGATCCTCAGCATCCCTCATCCAGCTCAGGGGTACTACCAGTGAGGACAGACTTGGTTAACAGGGATTTTTGCAGTCCACACTTAGTACACAAATACCAAATCAGTTTTACCCCAGGCAACCCCATGTTGCCTTCATGATGGTTTTGCAAAAGGTAAGGCTTACAGTAACTGCTTGCTGTTTTTTATTGTTTTGCTAAATTATAATAATAAAAATGCCTATCATTGTTTTTTATTTTCTTTTGTGGTTGTCCATAGTAGCTGCAAGAACTTTTGTACAGGTTGTTAGTAGGATTGCTCCTTTCTTTGGAATGTTACATTAAATATGTTTGGAGAAAAAGTTAAAGCTTACAAAAAGTGTAATGGAAAACTAATTACCAAGTGTCATAAAACAAACCCCATTTCAAAATACACAGAGTTTTTTTGCCTGCAGAGGTAAATTGCCCTTTAATTAAAGAAGAGTCATCCTGTAGCAAGTGAAGTTTCCCCAAGCTAATGACAATAATTTGGAATGAGGCAAAGTGAATACTTTAGAAGTGACACTGGAGATTTAGAGTGCTGAATGTTTTCATGTCTCAGTGGTTTAAAAAAGCAAATCCTATAGTTGCTACTCTAAGCAGAAAAACTCCACCTTATTTCTTTATGATGCTGGATTTTAAAACCAGAGGGATTTAGATTACAGTCAGTGACAGACTGTGCTCTCAGTACATTGACACTCTCTTCCACTTCTCCCTCTCCCCAAAAGTTGGTAACCAAGAAGTAAACGTGCAAAAATATATTTATTACTAAAGGAATTTCTTCTCTTGGTATCTGAGAAATTCAGTACTTATTATTCCATGCAGATATTTTGGTGTGTCACATGCTACATCAATGATCAGACATTGTCATAAAGCTTGGAATTTGTTTGGACAACTCCTGCAATTCTACTAATGGATGGAGAGTTCGTAAGATTCAGAAAAGTAGTTTCCAACAAAGGAAAGATTTCTGGTAAGAAATGCCCACATATGTGTAGATAATGAAATATAATCCCTCTAAAAATCTGCCTGTAGAGTTTCTTGAAATTCAGTGTAAATCAGTCAGTATCTATAGAGCTTGTATCCCAAAATCCTTAGAAAGCAAGAGACAGAAAGAAAAAATGCTGCACCTGGAAATGGAGCTTCTTATATCAAGCATCTGGAATTTACTGTGTAGAATCCAGGAATAATCATGTGCTTTAGTGAAATATAGAGAAATCCAGGGAATGTGGATGTTTTTAGGTTTCAGTGAGCAAAGAGAGAAACATTTCCAGTTCTTGCTAGAACTGATCTGGGAGTGAATGTCTGGTTGCATATCAGTGGGAATGACAAAGAGAATGTCAGTGTAGCAGCAGCTGGTACCCACATTCAACAGCCTGGCATTCAGTGTTTGAGGGGAAACTCCCTTAAATACCATACACAAAATTTTCAAATATTTAAAGATACTTTCTAGAAATCAGCTAATGATCTACTGAAATCAGGTGGCTTCTGTATTGTTTTGTTGTCTGAAATTACTGTATTCAATTTTTCAAAAAAGATTAAGTGCAATTTTAGCACGACTGAATAATAAGAATGATAATGTACTAAAAGACTGCTGTAAAGGTTCTTCATTTGCTGTGAACTGTAACTTTTCACATCCAGTGACCATGCAAATACCTCAGTAATCGAGAAAGCCTAAAATGAAAGCCTAAAGCAAAGATCAAAATCTTACTTGGGTACCTGAAATTCATATTTAGAAGGGGTTGAACACTTGTTCTGAATATCATTCCATCTCCAGATGGTTTCTAATAATTGTTTGGGATTATAAAATTAAATGGCTGTTCCTTTTATGTTATATGTTATTGTCAGTCTTTCTGCTAAAAGACGTAAATATGTAATTCTGCCCTTGTATCTTTTTCTTAGTTTGTATCCATGAAGAGCTACAGCTGCATCAGGTCCAATCCCAATTCCTCTTGGGGTAATAACTGAATTTCTGGGATTTATCAACCAAGAGAAACACCCTTTTACAATTTGCTACAAATAAAACCATTTGATGTTTCCTGTTTTGCCTGAACTATCATAAAATGCATACTTTAGGCCTGTAGTATGCACTGTAACTTCTTTCCTTAAAAAAAAACAAATCGAAAGCCTTATTTGTATTTCCACTGCTAATCAAATTTTGAAAAGGTGAAAAATAACAGGAATGCTATTTATGATAGGAGAAACTGATGATACATGAAGTAAAATTCTTTACTGCTGTTATGAAACTTGGTCATCATATAACTTGATTTGTAAAATTAAGTTTTTTTCCTAAAGGAGAGAGAAAACATACTATTTCTAGAATCTAACTTCCTTTAAAAATGGCTTCAGTAGCACTAAATGTAAACCTGTGACTGTGGGAGTGCCCTGGTGCTGCCTGCAAATGTGGCCATACCTATAAAAATGAGTTGTACTCGCTGTGTATTTTTTCTATTTATATATTTATGATTAATGATTTATAGTTGCTACACTTTCAATTGATTTTAGAACTTCTCCTGGCTATTGAGGTTTGGGATTTTTTATTTAACAGGTGTATATTACCCCTGGCTTGAAGATGATTGTCTAGCCAAAAAATTACAGGAACATAAGTTAAAAGTCAACTACTCTAACAAAATTAAACTGCTTTTGAAGGTCAGTAAGGATTAAGATGTATTTTTAGCACTTAGTCAGTGCAGGAAGTTTACTGGCTTTTGATGTAAAATACACCACAAAAATTTCAGTTCCCTGTTCCTGGAAAATAATCTTTCTTGTGGGTTCCAACAGAGTAGTTCAGAAGGAGAGGCTTTTTTTTGTACGAAACACCAGCTGCATTTTGTTATATTAACAAGCAGTAAAAGCCCATTTAACTTAAAACATAAAATTGAATTTGGTTTAGAAAAACACAATAATCATGTATGGGACATGCATTTAAGAGCTGGACTTGGTGATCCTTATGGGTTCCTTCAATGCAGGATATTCTGTGAATAAGTGTCTTTCTGGACTTCAACCCTGCTTTTTATTGATATTGTATACAATTTTGGGTGAAACAATCTGTAATCTTTAGTGAGGACAGAGGTGCATTCTTACAGTTGAAGCACACATTCATGTCCCAGTGATTTTGAATTACTCATGTGAGCAGTCTCCCTATACTTTAGTGATGACAATACTACCACCTCTCCGCAATTTATATTTTGTTCCTATAGCAATTTAATTCGCTATCTATTGACTTTCTCCTTTGAAGCTCAATATTAATCTGAAGGTTACAGAGATTTTACTAGGCCCTCTTTTCCTTAGACACATGTTCCCTCAGCTGGTACTTTTTTCTGAGGCTGATTTTTCAACATTAATAAGCATTGGAATACAGTAAACTTATCTTCTGGCTGAAATACTTTAAAATTACCTGCTCCACTTCCAAGAGAGGCTCCAAAATATAATACCAGTG
This sequence comes from Sitta europaea, assembly GCA_013400255.1. NCBI lineage: Eukaryota > Metazoa > Chordata > Aves > Passeriformes > Sittidae > Sitta > Sitta europaea. The sequence goes on from VXBS01001455.1 coordinate 4,846, forward strand.
GCCTGTAGCAACTGAAAAATAAGAATTTTGAACTTGCTTCTTTGAGCTATTGGCAGCAGTGCTGGGGTTACCTGGTGTAGTAGGGGCTGCTCACAGCTGGCTCTGAACACCTGGAGTAGTGGGGTTAGGAAAAAGCAGGTGATTCCTGTCCTCCCTCCTCAATGGCATCACTATCTGATTTAATCCTCCTCCCCAAGGAAGAGGAAGGATAATATGCTAATAGAATTTGATTTCAAGCTTTTCCTCTGAAAATGATACCACTGTGAGGTGTTTTAAGGAGGTTTGGAACCTCACAGGCAAGTTTGGGGTGTACACAAGGTCTCAGTAACAGAGGCACTGTTCATGATTTAACAATTTAGAGTACTCTAATTCTGGTGCAGGCTGGATTAAACTCTCCCAGCTGTCTGGCTGGTTCTCATAGGCTGTCTATCCAACAGCCCTGCTTCTAAAAATAACCCAAGTTGGATTTGCAACACTGACCTCCCAGATAAGTAACTCTTTACTATCACTAGAAGTCCCCTGTTCACTCACACAGAACATGCCTGCAGTTAAAGAAATGGCAGTAACAAGAGGAGACTGGTGTTTCAGAACTTCCAGCTTCTCCCTTTTATCTTGTACTTTTGTGTTGGTTTCCTCAGCAGCTTTTAGCAACAGTAAAAGTAAATCTCAGTTCCAAACTGTGTGTACAGCAATATGTGTCCATTTATTTAGATCTTGTTCTCACTTTCGTTTTAATTCTTTTGTAGCAAATGAAATAATTGTGTGTTTATAATTGGTCCATGGGTTTTTGGAAGTATGGGCAAAGAAGATATTTTTTTTTTTCATGTCTAGTGGACTGTGTTCTCTTGTTTGAAAGTCTCCAGCCACTGAGTTTGTGAAAAGTGCATAACCCCAAATAATTAAACTCCTTGACTTTCTGCCTTGGCAATGATAAAGCTGCCACAATGTACAGCCACAAAGTGATTGGTGGTCTCCTGCAACATAGTTTTCAGTTTTAAGCTTAGGAAAAAAAATGACTATAGAAGTTTATTATGACTTTGCCACATGGTAAAGTTAAAGGGTCCCATTTTTACCATAAATCTTTTGGAAGATGTTACCTTTTTATTTTAAGGGTCCCATTTTTATCATGAACCTTTTGGAAGTTGTTACCTTTTTATTTTAACAAGGCAGACAGTGTCTGAGCTGCAGCACTCAGGCCAATTCTGCTGTTTGAATGGAAAATGGGCTTTTTCATTAAATGATTGACTCTGAAGCATTAAAACCTGTTTTGCATAGAGGCATTAGGCAGCAGACACAAATGATTGTTGTCTTAGTTGGAGACTTTGCCTAAGCCAAGATTTTCTTATAATAATTATCATACAGTAGGATGCTCCTGCAAATAGTAGGGAATTAAACTCATTAGAGTCCATATCATAGGGAAAAGTAAATACTCCATTTATTTATTTAAGCATTCCAAAGCCTGCCTGCCCTTCCATGTTACCAGAGCCAAACATATTGATAATCTGATACACAGTTTTAAAGCCCTTAAACTCAAACTATTTAAACATTAGTTCAATAATTCTTTCTATTAAAGTGATAACTGGGGGCTAAAAGGTAACCAGATTATTCTAGAGATTCTTTCTTGACAGCCTTTAACACCTAGTTATAAGCTAAAGCCTGGAAATTACAAGCCTCTCAGTATCATTCAGTCTACAGCACATTCTGAAGCAATTTGCTATTTCTAGGCCATTTTTCATGTCATGATACCACTCCTGTGCTCTGCAGCTTGCTCTGAGTGCCTGCCCACTTGCAGAACTAGGCAATAAATGTCTCTAAAATAAACGACTTAGTGAGAACATCAGGTAGGATTTCCAGATATATAAAGAACATTGCAGCTGGTTCAAGGTGGATTGGGGCTGCTTAAAAGCTTCTGCTTTTTCTGGACTTGGATTTAATTTAGGCCTGAGCCAATCTAAGTCTCGCAGTGCTGGGAGGGAGAGTTGTTGCCCTGTCCCCTGCCCTCTCCCCAGGACCCCCCTCTCTGCAGTGGCCTGATTCTAATATCACTTTGAGACCTCAGTGAAAATAAGATATGGATGGGAATGGAGGAAAGGAGCAGCAGGAATAATTTTGATTGTGATCTATTGGAATAGATCACCCTTCTTGGGTAACCTGGGTATTGTTTCCACAACAAACTAGAGGTTTCTGGAAAGCCCACAGAGGGTCGGTCAAACACAGCTGGTACCAGCAGTAACTAACCCTGGCAGCTCAGTCTGCAGTTAGCAGTCACACAGTGCAGTCGTGTAATGATCTTTCCCTGGTTCCTAAAGGCTAAGCCAGCAAGTATTCATTGCTATTCTTACCTGCACCAACTAAATTAGACTAATGAACCTAGGCAGTTATTTTTCTTTATCCCACCTCCACTGCCAGCATTATCCAAGGCACGAGTGAATAGTAATTAGCAGCAAGCCTTGAACGCACTTTTGACATCACAAAGACACTCTCTCAGGAAGTCAGCTGGCTTGTTTACAGCTTTCCCCCTCTTATTGCAGGAAGATGTAGATGTTACATTACCCCAGTGCTGAGAGCTTGTGGAAGATCACTCATTTATACAGGCAGCACTTGCATGGGTGGATGGACACTCAAAGAACTCCATCAGCTGCTGCCCTACCCTGGAAATCTGCAGCCATTCAGCACCACTGATTTACATGGGGGCTTGTACTTTGGAACAATGTGTTCTAGAAGTAAGACTTAACTGTGCAGGTGTAGGCTTGAATTAGTAATTAATGTCTGACCTTGCTGGAGCTCACCTGTCCACCTGCCCAAAACAGCTTTTGAAACCTTGAAAAGCACACCCTCAAAGGACAGAATTCATCTCAATATCTGAAAGGGAGTCCTTGAATCTCAATTCCTCTGCCTGCTGTTTGTCTGTGCTGTGTTGTCAAGGGAAATGCATCTCCACAGAGTGATTTGTCCTGTCCTAAGAGACCCAGCTCTGGCTATCAGGACTGATTAATCCTCTGAAGGTGCTGAGCTCTTTCTATTCCCTACAGGAGGATTCAGACAACAAGATGAATCCTCCACACACTGCAGATCCAGCTGTGCCCGAATGATTGACAGCAGTTTTCACTGGGATCAGTTTTCTGCTTTCATTAAGAACTGTTGATGTCTGCTAGAAAGCACCAAATATTAATAGTGCTTCAGAACTCCAACTTTCAAAACTAGAAGAACCTAGCTAATAACAGTAACTATTGCCAAGTAATGCTCTACATTTTTGCACTGCTATAGTCTAGGACTGATTAACTAAAAACATTAAAACTCTTTTAAAAGCATCTGAAATGGTGCTGATATATCTTAAGTTCCACAGTATGTTTCAACTAGATTTTTGCTTTCATGTTCAAATTTTTTTTTTTGTTTGAATACTGCTCTTGTGTGTCTGAACAGCAAAGCAAAGAACTTGTTTACTACAGCATCCTTTTCTTTCAGTGCTTAAAGGACCAATAAATGATGAGTTATTTAACAAAGGCAACCAAAATCAGTTGTGTAGGACACTAGTAATTTCACAAAAAAGCTGCCACAGGCTATATGTAGCTTATAAAACAAAGCCAATGATTACCATCAATTATAACATCATCATGTGACAATGTTGCAATTAATTTCTTATTCTTAAATGACTGCTGTTGCTCAGTGCCAAAGAAAATGCCACACATTAACTGACTCATGACTAATCTTTGGTGCATAGTATAGATGTTAATTTGATTACTCATCTCTGAGAAAATAAGTGATTTACAATGAAAAAGCTGGGGTTTTTTTTTGATTCTGAAAGAATGGTAATAGAGTGGCTTTAAAATAATCCCTACAGTAACACAGAGTTATTGTGAAGTATTATTTCAAGTTGTAGAGTTGGATGCTGTACAGTTCACATCCATGGTCCAAGCTGGAGGAGAATGGGGTACTGCAAACCTTATGCATCTCTTTTATGTGAAAAAGTCCCTATATAAGGAAAATGGAAAGATCCCACTTTGTTTGTCCCAGAAAGTCTGCAAACTTTATTGTACATCTTGAAAAAGTGCTCCATCTAAGCCACTAAAATACTTATCCATCAAGAATAATGGGCCATTCTGGAATAGCTATCAGGATTAAGAAATTATAAGTCTTTCTTGGGACAGGAAATACATGTTATAGATATGTATTTAACATACAACATGAGTATTCTGCCAGGGACTATGTGTGCAGTTAACTTTATTTATTGAGCAAAATTATGTGGAATCATCTCCAGAATCAAGTATCACCTTGTTTCTGCATGAATCAAAGGCAGAATAGTACTCAATGTAAAGTGTTACACACCAGTGAGAAGCAAAAATAGCACTTCTGTGGGAATTTGAAGCACTTCAGCATTCCTACTCTACAACTCAAAATAATGCTTCACAATTACTCTGTGTTACTGTAGGGATTATTTTAAAGCCACTCTATTACCATTCTTTCAGAATCAAAAAAAAACCCCAGCTTTTTCATTGTAAATCACTTATTTTCTCAGAGATGAGTAATCAAATTAACATCTGTACTATGCTTCAAAGACTAGTCATGAGTCAGTTAACGTGTGGCATTTTCTTTGGCTCTGAAAAACAGCAGTCATTTAAGAGTAAGAAATACTCTTAATTTATTAATTAATTATTAAATATGTTTAGTTTAGTAAATTATAATTAATTTATGCCTAAAAGGTAAACCACTGGAACAAAAGGAGCAAACTGCTAAGGCAACCTGCTCTAAGGTGAAAAGGAGACGCCTGCTTCACAAGACTGCAGCTCTTGCAAAACTTTTTAAAAGCAGTCTCACTTCCCTATGCTGAACAATCTATTGGAGGAAATCCCACTGAAATTCTGTGGGAAACAAATATTTACAGATTCCAACTATGCATGTGGGGTGGTAGATGTGATTGAAAAGCTGGGAGGAGAGAAGTTTGTTAACTTGCAGTAAAAAGAAAATGTCTGCTTATAAAAGCTCATTTACTTGCTTGTTAGAGGTGGTGAATTTACCAAAAGAGGTAGGAGTAAGAGCTGTTAAGGGGCACCAGGCAGGGTGCTTGGAGGAGGCAATAGGAAACTGAGTGGCTGATGAAGAAGCTCAGAAAGCTGCACTGTTGCCAGAAATCTCTAAGATCCTTCCTTGCTGCCAGTAACTCCACCACTGCCAAAGAAACTGTCTTTTCCACCAAAGGAACTTGAGATAATTAAAAAGAGTGGGGCAGAGAAAGAGAGGATAATTGATTTGCAAGGAATAGTAAGCAGTGGATAACAAAAGCTTTGGCCTTACAGTTGTTAAAAAAACTTCATGAAGGGAGTCATTGGGGCTCCCGAGGACTGACAGAAGCCTTCCTCAAAATGTATGTTGCTGTGGGTCTTTTTACTCTGGCAAAGACAGCTATTGAGGGTTGTTTGATTTGTGCTAAAACCAATAACAGAGTTAGAAAGAAAATTGCCTGGGAGGGAGGCCTTGGGCTGTGTGTCCCTTCCAGAGATGCTAGGTGGATTTTATTGAAATGCCCTGAGTGGCAAGATTTAAATATCTTCTGGTAATAGTATGTTAGTTAACAGGGTGGCCAGAAGCATTTCCAGCTGTTTCAGCAACTACAGGATCAGTTATTATAGCATTTTTGGAACAAATAATTTCAAGATATGGGATTGTAGAAGCAATAGACTCAGATAGGGAAGCTCATTTTACAGGAAAAGATCTTCAAGGAGTTATGACTGCTTTAGGGATACAATGGAACCTCTACACCCCCTGGCACCCCCAGAGTTCTGGCTGGGTTGAAAGGAAGAATGGAGAAATAAACACCTTCTGAAGTTGGTGACAGAAACTAAGATGCTGTGGGTATGCCTCTTGCCACTGGCTTTGGCAAGAATAAGGACCAGACACAGGGGAGATACTGAATTACCTCCCTTTGAGTTAATGTTTGGGATTCCTTAACCTTGTAATTCTCAGCCTAGTGGGGGAGCAGTGATAAGTGATGTGTATTTGAAACCATGTGTGGCCTGGATACTGTCTCTTGTGAAATCTCTTGGACAGGAAGCTCAGCTGGCACAGACCCTGCCTTTGGACTTTGCTGTTCACAACATTCAACTAGGAGATTGGGTCCTAGTTAAGGAGTGGAAAGAAGCACCACTGGTGTGGTTACGGCGTGTACCTTTCCAGGTGTTGCTAACAGCAGAAACAGCCATCAAAACAGCTGAACATGGGTGGGTGTGGTGGTGGATGTTCCCAAATGGTTTGTCCCTGTTCCTTCCCCAGTGGGCTTGGTTTACCCCTGGCTAGTCACACACTGTCTCTTTGTACTGCTCCCCAAAGGGAATGCCCCCAGGATGACTCAGATTAAAAGCCTGAACTTTGGGGTCCTGTGCTCTCTTGGATGCACCCCTTGAGAGAGGAATAAAGATCCCTTAAAATGTACCTTTCGGACTATTTCTTCAGGCCTCCTCTCAGAGAAGCCAGGAACCTAGAGAGCACGGGGCCTTTCTACTTTTTATGGATATAAGACTGGCAGCAGCTTGAAAGCAGCTGCGCTGAGGCATGCAGCTGGAGACAGGGCTGGTGTGCCCCACCCCAGACCAGACACAACAGGTGGGCCCATCACACTCAGGTCAAGGTCACTGAGGCCTCAGAGATTTGGACATCTCAGCCAGAAGAGCAGGATGAGAGGCCACAACTGACACTCCAAGGAATGGACTGGAGCAGTAGGCAGCATGTCGACATCGCAGGAAGCCCCGTGTGCCCACCCACAGACTGCCTGCTGAAATAGTTGGTGTGGGCATCCCTCCTCTCATATCTCCAGCCATTGAGGGCCAGTCCTTGCTATCATTGTTTTCTTTATGTTAAGCTGTTTCTGTGCCTTCACTCACCACAGGTGGTGCAGAAGATAACACGAAAGTGAAAACTAGGTTAGGTGATTAGATTACACCATTAGAATGTTTCTCTTAATAATCTTACCTTTAAATTGTCAGCTAGGTTGGGGCCAAAAATGGGAAAATATTTTTTTAAATGTAGGAGAAGAAGTAACAAAAAACTTTAACCTTAGCAATTGTTGGGTCTGCAGAGGGCCATGGGTGGCCAGCCCAGTCAAACCTAAATGGTGGATTAGCACCTTGAGTGTGGTCGATAATGGAATGGGATTTTGAGATGAAGAAGGAAGTCCATGGCAGCTTCATTCTCTGAAAGAGGCATTTATTGTCTGAATAGAACAGGAAGCATGTACGTGGGAAAAAGTGTTTGTGACTGGACTTTATCTTTGGGTTTAGACTGTTGAACCCCCAACTGCCCTCCTTATGATTGTTCTAGATATCAAGGCAGATGGAATCAAATGCATGTTAAGCTCACTAATGGTATCTGGGTAAGATGTTCCTTCCATAATTACCAAAAGGACTTTGAAGGCTGTAAAGCAGTGGGGAAGGATAAGTTTTTTAACCCCTTATTTTTAAGCTGTCCCCGAGATTATTCCACAAGTAGGACACATATTGTCTGTGACTATCAGTGGAAGTGGCAACACCAGAATGGAACTCGAACCTTTTTTAATAGGTCTGGTCCAGATCTAACAAAACAGATCTGCGATGTAACTGCAGGTGGAAACCTCATGTGAGAGCTTGGAAATGCAAATACTGTGATTCTTATGGTGGGACAACTATTATTGGGGGACCATTAGGCCCAGGAAGCAAGCTGTATTTTGACCCAGCAATTGATAATGAAAATTGGGAAGGTCCCTTTGCCAACACGAGCTGGGCTTTAAAAGGGCATTACTGGATTTGTGGCCAATATACTTACTCAGGTTACCCCCAAACTGGTCAGGGATATATTATGTAGGGTATATTAGACCATTGTTCTTTCTGCTGCTACAAGTTCAGGGAAATCATTTAGGAATCAAGGTATATGATGATCTGATTGGAGAAAAGTGGTCAATTGATGCATCCCTGGCTGGAGGGAGAACCCAAATGTGGGGAAAAGATGAAATGGCTACCTAAATGAATCATACAACACTATGGACCAGCCACTTGGAATCCTACTGAATTAATATCAGGTGCCAGAGAATCCATTTGTCATTCAAATCGGATAATTAGGTTACAAGCTGTCTTTGAAATAATAATGAACCAGACAGCTTACAGCTCTTGACCTTCTTGCTGACCAGTCTACTCATATGAGAAATGCAATATTTCAACATTGGATGATATTAGATTATTTATTAGCAGAAGAAAGGGGGATTGTGTGGCAAATTAAGTGACTCAAACTGCTGTTTGCAAATAGATGACAATGGAAAGGTGGTGAAACAACAAAGGAAAAAAAAAAGTTAGCTCATGTACCAGTCCAAACATGGAAATGATGGGAATGGGACATGTTTTCTTGGTTACCTGGTGGACTNTCCTCTCATATCTCCAGCCATTGAGGGCCAGTCCTTGCTATCATTGTTTTCTTTATGTTAAGCTGTTTCTGTGCCTTCACTCACCACAGGTGGTGCAGAAGATAACACGAAAGTGAAAACTAGGTTAGGTGATTAGATTACACCATTAGGGTGTGGGCATCCCTCCTCTCATATCTCCAGCCATTGAGGGCCAGTCCTTGCTATCATTGTTTTCTTTATGTTAAGCTGTTTCTGTGCCTTCACTCACCACAGGTGGTGCAGAAGATAACACGAAAGTGAAAACTAGGTTAGGTGATTAGATTACACCATTAGAATGTTTCTCTTAATAATCTTACCTTTAAATTGTCAGCTAGGTTGGGGCCAAAAATGGGAAAATATTTTTTTAAATGTAGGAGAAGAAGTAACAAAAAACTTTAACCTTAGCAATTGTTGGGTCTGCAGAGGGCCATGGGTGGCCAGCCCAGTCAAACCTAAATGGTGGATTAGCACCTTGAGTGTGGTCGATAATGGAATGGGATTTTGAGATGAAGAAGGAAGTCCATGGCAGCTTCATTCTCTGAAAGAGGCATTTATTGTCTGAATAGAACAGGAAGCATGTACGTGGGAAAAAGTGTTTGTGACTGGACTTTATCTTTG
>VXBS01001456.1:0-68326 GCA_013400255.1 Sitta europaea
TCTGGGCTCCTCAGTATAAAGAGACATAGAACTCGTGGAATGGGGCAGCAGAGGCTACTAAGATGATAAGGGGACTTAGAGCATCTCTCTTAAGAGGAAAGGCAGAGGGAGGTGGGCCTATTCTGCCTCAAGAAGAGACAACTGAGAGGAGACCTCATCAATGTCCATAATTACCTGAAAGGAGGGTACCAAGGCAATAGAGCTGGGCTCTTCCTGGTGGTGCCAGGCAGTAGAGCAAGAGGTAATGGGCAGAAACTGGTACACAGGAAATTCCACCTGGGCTTGAGGGGAACTTTCATACTGTGCAGGTGACCATGCACTGGAACAGATTGGTCAGAGAGATTGTGGAGTCTCACTGGAGATAGTCAAGAACAACCTGGATGCAATCCTGTACCATGGGCTCTAGGATGACCTTGTTTAAGCAGGAGGGTTGGATTGCATGACCCACTGTGGTCTGTTCCAACCTTACCCACTACGCTATTCTCTTTCCTAGCTGTTGAATCCTCTGATGCAAATGAAACACTAAATTATTTGGAAAGCATCACCTTTAGTTAAAAACAAAGCCAAACCACAAAAACCTGAACACAGCTTAATTAATTCAAAATTAGGAGGAGAGCAATGATGGTGAATCAGACCAAGGTCTTTATAGTTGCATTCTGTTTCTTGAAAGCAGCAGTGTCACTATTGCAGTTGTGTGCTTATGGTTTGGAAGAAACTGCACTGTTAGCAGGAATCTTTCTTTAATGAAGTCAAACATATATTTTGACTGATGCTCAGGTATGTTTAGAAGAGCCTGGTAAGCCTCAGGATGTTCTTCTCATTTGTCTTTCACCATATAATGATTTGCAGCTTAGTAAATTAGCTTGTTGACCCAGAAGTTTTAATATCCCTTGATTTCTCTTTTAGAAACTTATCTGGTATTTTGTGGTATTTAGTGCTTGTTCACTGAGATCAAAGCTGACAAATTATTCTTAGGCCAGCTTGGCTGAGCAGGGATCTTCTGAAGCTAAGGCAAAAAAGGAAAGCATATGCCCAGTGGAAACGAAGTCAGATTACATGGCAAAAATACAGAGATTCAGCTCTCCACGGTAGACAGAAAATGCATGTGGCCAGAGTTCAGTTAAACTTGAAGCTGGCCAGTACTGTGGGGGACAGAAAAAGTAGTTTTTAAACTATTGACATTTTTAAAAATATGTCGATAATAAAAGGCAGGTCAGAAATAACATGTGCCTGTTACATGATGAGTATGGTCACCTCAGAACAGAGACACAGACAAGGCAGAGATGAGTTCTTTGCTTTGGGCTGCAACATTGATGCCATCATCAGCTAGCATGGGTTCATGAGAAGAAGGTCCTGCCTGAGAAACTTAATTCACTTTTATGACAAGGTTGACCAACCTACTTGATCAGGGAAAGCCAGTTGATAGGACCTTTTTGAATTTTAAGACCTGTACTGACCCTCACAGTATCCTTCTGGACAGAATGTCCAGCACACAGCTGGATAAACACATCATGTTATGGGAGAGCAACTGGCTCATGGGTTACACACAGAGGGTTACAGTGAATAGGGTGTCATCAGAGTGGGGTCCTGTCCCTGGGGGGTTCCACAGGGCTCCATATTAGGCCTGGTGCTTTGCAACACAGTAATTGACTTGGGTGCAAGTGGTGAAGGTATTCTAAGTAAGTTTGTTGACAATACTAAATTGGATAGGGTTGTTAATTTCTTCAAAGGCAGAAAAGCCACCTGGGACAAGGCAACTCTGGCTGTATGAACAAACTGGAAAAGGAGAGTCTGGAGAGCAGCCCCACTGAAGTGATCTGGTCAATGGCAAGTTGAACACAGTCAGCAGTTCCCTGACAGCCAGGAGGGCCAAGCCTGTCCTGGGGGCATCAGGGACAGCATGGCCAGCCAGGCAAGGGAGGGGACTGTCCCCTCTGCTCTGCACTGGGGCAGCCTCACCCCGAGAGCTGGGGGCAGTGCTGGGTGCCACAGTGTAAGAGAGACGTTTCACTATTTGAGAGCATCCAAAGGAAGAACAGTAAAGATGTGAAGGGCCTTGAGGGGAAGCCGTGTGAGGAGTGACTGAGGTCACTTTGTTTTGTCACTTGTGATGAAGGAACCTTTTGAGTTTTGAAAGACCAGACAGTAGTTTCAGTGATAAGCAGAGAACTAGATCCACTAGATAGTATGTCAGGGGCATGATCTTAGAGAACTGAAAACAGAAGTCAGGACAGTGGTCTTAAGTTGTTGAACAAACTTTTCAGTAAAAACCTTTCTTTTCTACTTATTTGGACTTGTGTGTGTTCACATGGAACTCCATTTGTCAGCCTGTTTCTCAGAAAAATCAATAGCTTAGTTCTTTTGAAGTGTACTGAGAAGGGAAAGAATAACTATATTTCTAACTTTTGGCTACAAATACACATATAGTTCCTGTAAGTGCTAGACAGTTGGTTCTTTGTGATCTCTAATGCACATACATCTTTGAATAAATCCATTTAGAGTAGTCAGTATCCATAATTTGAGAAACTATGTAGGAAAGCATATGAAGTTGACTTTTTAGGATTGCAGAAGTATTTTTTGGTATTGAAAGACTTTATCTGCTAAAAGGAGGTAGAGTGCTAGTATAGAGCTATTTCATTATGTAGGGGGACTAAAACCAAGTGTATATATAAGGAATAATTCATGCAAGAGAGGAAAGAAGAAAATTATAAAACCAGGAGACAGTGAGAAAGGTGGATTTGACAAAGGTAGTATTTCTTCTGTCATCTACACACAGATACACAGGAATAAAAAGTACAAAGTACACCTTTATTAGATTCCATTTTTTGTACTTCGAAAATGTGGTTGGTATATGAGGGCTCAGCAGGAGGTAGGAAGATGGTAATCATGTGTTATTTAACCTTGAGCTACAGGAAATCTCAGCATTTGAAATTGTCTTTATACCATTTTTTAAATGTCCACCATCAGCACAGAAATGAACTTGCCATTCTGAAAGGTGTAAAAATATCCATGGCAGAGAGAGCTTTTGTGGTACAGAAAGAATCAATGTTAAGAATAGCTCAAAGAGCAAAAGGATAATTAATTTCTCTCTGTATTTATATAGAGAGACCTGTGTGAGGGTTTTGATGCTTTGAGAAGCATTGGTGGTGTTTAAGTAGGATTTCATGCCAGTCTTATGACAGTACAACTTGCAATTTAAAATTTATATTTCTGTCAGGAAATGCATCCATATAATAAACAACAATATTATAATTGACAGTTTTAAACATCTGTCTAAAAATAAATTTTCCTTGCAAGTTGTTGCTACATTGCTCAGTCAGTCATTTCCTCTGGTTATTTGCAGTGGTATGCCTTCTCTCCTGACTTCTTGCTCAGTGTGTCTGGTTGTCCTTCCTGTGCATCAGGCACCTGTATCACTGCCATTCATTCATTAACAAATTCACTTTGCTTTATACTCAGTTTTCACTCATTTTGTAATTTCTTTCATCTTTCTCTCCCCTGCCATATCCTTTAGAGTCCTTTTCCCTTTATTCTGTCAAATCTTACCACAAGAGCTTCAGTTCTTCACTGAAGGACCTAGTCAAGGCTGTAGTAGATTATATCGTTCACAAGGTCTTCAAGCTTCTTATCAGTTCTTCAACATCACCTGCTTCCCAAATATTCAAAGAATGCCTGACTGTCTTGCTAAGAAATTGCTGGAATTATTGATATTTATTGAACCTAAGATATTACTTGTCCTTCCATATCTGTTCATCCTCCTGGATCTGTAACTCAAAAAAAGTGATGGGAGACTGATATTGACCAGTGAGCTTCAGGGTATTGAACAGGAGTGTTCAGGGCACTGTCTTATCTTGCTCTATGGTTGAGGTCATATAGTGGGAGAGCACAGTGTAGCTTATGCATGCTTATGTTGCTCTGTAGGAATTTTGTACTGAAACAACCTGACAAACTCAAAAACGATACAGTGTGAATAAAAATGAGAGATTGACACTGGAGTGTATCTGTAACTGCAACAACTGACATTGTTGCCTTGGGGTCTTTCCTTGTTTTCTTACAAGTTAGTGAAAGTATTTCTAAGACTTTGAATAATGTTTGGATCAGACAGTTTCCAGCCTAGCATTATATAATGAGACAATTCACTCAGTTTAATGCACAGAATGGGTATTGATCCAGTTGTTACAGCAGAATCTCTTTCTGGGGAAATGTTGGTGCATATATGTTTACATACTGAAACTGAAAATGAAGTTCAGCTTCTACTGTTTTATAGACTTACTTTGTGCAGAATGTCATCTGATGGGGAGAAAAGCAAAAGTCCAGTTTTGCCAAAAGACTCTGTTCAGGACAGTTTTGTTTCTTCAGATCCTCAGGTAGGACAGAAGCAATATCATTTGATTTACTGTCATGGCATTTTATTTGACAAATGGATATTGGATATATTTAATTTGGCTATTTGGATAGCTATGAGGAAATCTAACTAAATATGCATCTTTTTATATTTTACATATACAGGAAAATAGTAAAAATGTTAGTAAAAAGAAATGAAGTAGACTGTAAAAAAACTGATACTGAAATACGTTCAGTTAGATTCCTCTTGTGCATTTCACAAGAAATTTACGTAAAAATTTTTATCTAAACTTTAGAGTTTTATCACCTGCAAGTAAAAGAGGTACTTTTCTTACCTTTTCTTTTTAGTGTCACTCTTTATTTTTGTTAAATCTTATCAAGAAGCCAGAATTTGACACAGCAAGGTAGGAACCCATTATTTTTGAGAGATGAAGAGTAACTATATTTTAGGCTTTCCCCATGTTGTTGTTAAAACTGATTTTTTTAAATGGATTTATTTCCCTTGAAGTAGTATTATGGTCAAGTTAATCACAGAAAGGAAATTTTTTTTTGTTTGTTTCGTTTTTTTTAATTTCTGTGTCAATTACATCAGGACATGCTGTAACTATAATACTGGGGGGTTTCCTTTTCTGTGCTCATCATTGTTTCAAGAGGATGCAATGATACTGATAAAGTCTTTGTACCATTCTTTTGAAAGCATCAGATTGTCATCATTTAATAATTGGTTATTCCTATTGTAGTAGTAGATAGTGTGTTTTTTTTCCTTTGGTGGGATACAATCCAAACCAGGACAGTTTTGACAAAAACATGTTTTGCCAGGTGCCCTGTAGAAATCCAAACTTCTCCACGTCTGTCACCTGGTGAAACAGACATATACAGCAGCAGCACTGTTTAATTAATTTTTCTTCTTTCATTTTTTTTACCATTTGGATTGACTCTTAAACAACACTTTTATAGAGGCAATTCATTTCTGCAGTTCACGTGCTTTGTGCTTGGATCTCATGGATAAATTTTCATAATCTTTTTTTAGGAATAATAATGCATCTGTGTTTCCAATGTTTTTGTAGTCAGAGAACAAGATGAAAGCATCATGCTACAAATTTTGAAGGGCCAGAATTTTCTGTTATGACCTGGTTGATTATCAAAGAGGCTCTAAGGCCACCTTGTAGAGAATGATAAACTTATACTAATGAACAACTGTTTTGTTCCAGTTGGAAGTGGCCTACATCAATCATTGGCTAAACTGCCTGACCATTTTGTGGCTGGCCAAAAGTTAAAGCATGTTATTAGAGACCATTGTCCAAACGCCTCTTAAACAGTGACTGACTCATAGCATCAAACACTCTCCCTAAGAAAGCCCATTCCAGGGTTTAATTGCCCTCTCAGTAAAGAAATGCTTCCTAATGTCAAATCTGATTCTCCCTGACACAGTTTTGAAGCATTCCCACTCATTCCAAAACTGGATCCCAGGGAGAAGAGATGGACATCATCTCTCACTTCCCCTGCTCAGGAAGCTGTATAGACCAAAGAGGCTCCTCAGCCTCATTTTCTCCAAACTAGACAAGCCTAAAGCTACCCCTGCTAGGAGTTGGTTACTGTTGAAAAAGAAGAGCACTAAGGTCCCAGCTGATCAATAGGAGTATTGACAGGGAAGTACTCTACTCTGTTTAGATAATTTTGGAAGGTCTATTCTGTTTTGTTTGGTTGGGCCTTTTTGGTAATGTGTTACTTTTAAATAGAGACCAGATTATTACTTTTTTGTAACAGAGAGATCCACTGGCTCTTAGAGAAATTCTTTACATATAATTTGGTTATGCAAGACTTTATCCATTCAACCTGTTTTTGTCATATTGTCTACAAACCTTGACTACAATCCTTTGGAGAATCTGTAGATTTTTATTAAGAAATAGAAAAACACTATCAAAAACATCTGATTTTTTGTGCCATTTGTTTGTTGCATCACTACATTAACTTCTACAAAACCAAGGCAGTAAGTAGGCAAAACTCCACTGACCTCAGGTTACAGAACTATATTCCTCTAGTTTTATACATGAATGAATTGTTTGCAGTTGATAAAACAGCTTGAAAGTTCTGTTTAAAGCCATACCAAATATATATTGTTAATTTTATTTTGGTTTTCTTTTAAATGTGCTGGTCAATATTACATTCCAATTTCAGCATACTTGTTTTGGAGTGTTTAAGATTGATGTAATACACTTAATCACTCAATTTTTCCATACATATTCCCACTGCTGTCTCCAGGACTTTTTTGTGTGTGTCTAAGTTTCTGATTACAACGGGGATACTGTGCTTTCTATAATATTTGCCTTTCAGCTTCATTTCAACAGTGTTGTATTATTTTAATGTATAAATATTTATTTCCAGATTTGTCACTGGATGCTGTCTATTGACACTTCCTGTTGGCACGTAAGCCTGTGTATTCTGTTACAGAGTGGATTGTTCAAGAATTCTTTGAGTTTTAATAAAAGAGTTAGGATTTGACAGAAATTTCCTGCCATAACTTGATATGTGTATTTTTAATGCTAGGCATTGTCTTTAGAGGACACGAAAAGAATGACACTAACACGGTTTAGTGTCAGAACACTAAAGAGGGAAGTTTATTTGTTGATTTCAATATTTATAGATTTTGGGTAATGACTAGGGATTGGAGAATGAGGTTACAACCTCTCCGATCCCGCTGGTCAAAGTAGAAGTTCATCAAATGTTCTTTTAGTAGAAAAGAATGCATGAACAATCTTTGTTTATGTTACAACTCATGGGAATCTGCACTGCAAATATGAAAACATTAGAAGGCTGTAGAAATCTAGGGTGACAAGGCATGTTCATAGCAGGACAGGTTGTGTGATAATGAATAAATTGGGTGACTCAACATGAGACACTCACTTGCAACTGACATCTAACCTACTAAATCCTTTGAATTGACCAAGATAATCATGGAAGCAGCTGGATCAGCTCTGTCTGAGAACTAACTTGTCTGTGGGGAAGAATTAGTTTTAAGTTGCTATTTGGTTGCATGATCTCTTAGAAGAATACAGAGGTGTGATCTAACATCTGTAGAATCATTTAGTTTATATTAGTTAAGGGTAATATTGGCTTTTTTACTCAGCTAAAATTTTGCTAGAGAGTTTTGTATGGTTCCATGTAGTTCCTGACTTAGAACAGATATGAAAATATCTGTTTTCTTCTTTTGATATCTTATAAAATCTAAACCGTATACATTTAGAAAAAATATGGCTGTGGAAAAATTGATAACTTGCTGATTTGCGGCTAACTATACCTTTTACATGGAATGTGACACTTGCTTATCCAAAAGTTACATCATGTATTCGTAATTCTATAGCTTCGTGTACATTTATTTAGGCTTTTACTTTGAACATGATAGAAGATGGGAAATGGACATTTAAATGGAAACTAGAATTTAGATAAAATGTACCCAACCTTGCTTCTTAAATTCGCTAATTAGGTGAAACACACAAAAATATAGAAGTTACACTGAGAGTTTTGAAGTATTATCCTTTTCAGTTGTCAGAATCAAAAACATATTGCATGTAATTGGTACCTTTCATTGATTGTTTTCACTCCAACTTTCCCCAGGTAGAAGGGAAATTAATTTTTTAATTCACACTTGATTTCTGAGGTTTGACCTCATTAGGATACTAAACAGAAGTAATATGATAATACTAAGTGGAGAAAAAATAACTCCTAGTGACCTGGTTTAGTATTTTCCAGTGGGCATTCTTTTCAAAATCTTTAATTATTAGATTTGTTTTAGTATGTAATTGGAACTTGTTTAATTAATTACTAGATTGTATGTTTAAGCTATAATACAGGTTGCTTACATTTTCACAATGAACACTAAATACCTTCATCCTGAAAATCTGTTTCATTAGGAGATTTCAAAAAAATATTAATTGGTTTGCTTTATTATTTGGTTATGAGTAGCATAATGCCACATACCAGTTAGATGGGCTTATAGCGTCTTAATAGGAAAGCTTCTTTCTAAGTAATATATACACATTCCATATACCTGTATAATTTTAAAAATAAAATAATTTAAGGTGAGAATAATTATTTACATGCTAAACAAAGTTGTGTATAATCAAACCCCTTTTGATGATTGGCTTTACAACTTCCACCAAAGAAATTGTAATATTACAGACTGTGAAGTGTGACTGTGTTCAGTAGCATCTTTGTCATGGCTACAAAAATACATGTTTTTCTTTGAAGCAGTAGTAGTAGTGATTAGAAATAATAATGGCCAATTAATAACTTACGTGATCTGGGACTGGAGGTTTTTTCCTGTTATTGTTTCAGACGCCTGTTATAGTATCCAATGCTGGCATCTCTCAGAGTCTGTGCAACTATTGCAGTGCATATAGTTGTAATAAGAAGGAATGTGAACATTAAACAAGAGAAAGTTAAATTATTATAGTCACTGTAGGAAAACCGCACACTTTTGCAACTTTAAGGGAAATCCTCTTAGTTTTCACCAAAATAATAAAAACAAAGCCTCTCAAATTTATCAAAAATAATTTGTACTTCTTCTTACATATGCCTAATTTTTAAAAATGTAACTGTAGTTGTATAATTCTTTGTCATCCTTTGTCATTCTTTGCAACAGGATGACTATGAAGAGCTGTTTTGTTATACTGTAGTGACTCTGAAGTTTGAACAGTGTGTCTCAAAGTTGCCAGAACCTGCCTCAGACCCAAGATGACCTGACAGAGTTTCAATGGTAACAGATGATGCCAGTCACCATAAGACTCCAGGCAGTACAACCAAGGCTATGTGTTGAGCTTATAAGAACAATGATACAGCTTTTATGACTTAAATTTTTTAAGAGCTTCAGTTTGAAAAGTATCTGTACCTCATTTGTAGTACATGTGCATTTTGCACAAAAAGACATTTAGGAACACATATTCCCTGAAGGGTTCTCTCTCTGGCATCACTTTCAGATGACAGTGTTGATGTGATGATAGTTCTTTGTGTTTTGTGGTGCACATGTTTAAAGATGGTTGGTGTAATAGCAGAATAAGGGTACCCTGACTTACGGTATACTTCTTTGAGATTTGATGGGTCACAGCTGGTTTTACTCAAGCTTCTATTGCTGTGATAGAGAAAGGCATATTGAAGCAATGACTGGAAGGGAGGATTACCTTAAAAGAGCTTTTTGTGAAGACTCATCATGTCACTACATGAATGTTATTCTTGTTCTTTTAGTTCGATCCTGTTATTCTAGTTTTATTTTATTGCTTGGTATTTAGGACTCTAAGTTTAGTGTCTTGTAATGCATTAGTAACGTGGATATTTTTGATTGTGTTTTTTGCTTCCATCGCTAGCATTTAGATTGAGAATTTTGCTTTGCTGTTAATTTCACTTCAGGAGAAATAGTAAACAATCACACCTGCCTTATTTCTTTTCTAGGAAGTTAAACATAATTGGGAAAAAATTACTTTAAATTCTATTCTGTATTATTCTATTTGATTATAAAAATATTTACTTACCTTCCTGTCTTTCTTTTATAACCTTTGTGGATGGCTTTGTGTCTACTGTTTAGAGGAGCAAGTGACATATTTATACCTTCCAACTTGGAAGTTTTGTCAATACTATTTCTTTAGGTTTTTATATTCTGAAGCAACTGCTTCAGACAATCCATATGGTAGGATTAAGGCTGCTGGAGATAGCAAGTGGTAGGTAACAACAGCTGCATAATCACCTTTAGCCCTTTTGTCCATCATGTCCTGCCTACCTGCTGCTCTCACCTTGACCTCATGGCACCACTCCCAGGATACACCAGGCCATAGCATGAGCTGTGTGTTAGCCAAAATCTGAGCAGGACTTAAATGAACAGTTACAGCATGGGCAGAATGTCTGCAGCACAGGGATCACAGTGCAGCTGTGACTCCTGTTGCCAGTCTCTGTATGAACTGTCATGACACAAGCTGTCCTCAGTTTCTGTGACAGTCTGTGTGGGTTAAAGCCAGCTCAAGTCCATTTGTACATTGAAAGTTCATTTTGCTGGTTGCTTAGTTTTTATACTGTGCTGTCTCAAGCCATGTTTGTCTGGCTAGCACATAAGTGCGTTTCAGAGTTCGCAGTTAACTAAGGCCACTTACACAACCAGTTAATCCACTCAACTGGTGCAGCCTTTTGTGAAAAACAAAGGCCACCCAGAGCCCTCTCCTGTGCTGAGACAACTTCAGCTTTCTTTAAGATAGCTGTGGTCTCTCCCTGTATTCTTCCTGGAGCTCAGTGAGCAGACCATTTATCTCCTCTGAATGTTATTCCATTGTTGATCAGTGACATTATAAGTCACAGATTGCCAGGATTCAAGTGCTTCTGCTAAATACTTAATTTATAGAGCAGTTAATGTCTGCTGTTGGAACTGTTTCTCAACCTGAGTTGGTGTTCTTAAAAGACCACTAGAAAATTTCAAAACCAGCTATGTGGAACTATATTGTGGAGCAAATTCTAATTTGAATATTGTTCTCAGTGCCTTCTTAGAGTTCTGTCTCTCATTTTGAGTGGAATATTATTCTGTAAGGTAATCTTTGTGACATGTAATACTGCTGTTCTTAAGAAAGAATATCAGAATCAAAGCGCTAGACTCTTGTGCTTTTTTGGTACCTGACTGTATACTCTATTTTCTATCATATTTGTCTGAAGAGAAAATTGTAGCCAACAACCCAGTCTCCTGTCTCTCTAACTCTTTCAGATGGGTTATGCTCTCACTTTTAAATTTTTTTTCTGAGGCATATTGGGTTTGCATGGCCAAATTTTAGTAGTAGGTGTGCTACAGGGATAGCTTCTGTGAGAAGCTGCCAAAGCCTCCTCTATGTCCAACAAAGTCAGTCCCTGGCAGCTCCAAAGGGAGTACAGCTGGCAAAGGCTGAGCCAGTTTGAAACGGTGGTAATGCCTCTGTGATAAGATTTAAGAAAAGGAAGTTTTGCACAGTTGTAATTGTGACCACAGAAGAAGGGAGTGAGAATGTGTGAGAGGGACAGCTCTGTACACACCAAGGCCAGTGGAGAAGCAGGGGCAGCGGGTGCTCCAGGCGCTGGAGCTGGGATTGCCCTGCAGCCCATGGTGCAGCCCATGGTGAGACAGCTGTGCCCCTACAGCCCACAGAGGGGACCCACACCAGAGCAGGTGTGTGAGAGGAGGTTATGACCCCCTGGGAAGCCCACACTAGAGCAGGGACCTGCAGACCTGTCTGAGAGAGAGAGAGATCTGGAGCGGGTTTCCTGGCAGGACTTGTGACACTGTGGGGGACCCATGTTGGAGCAGCCTGTCCTTGGAGGACTGCACCCCATGGAAGAGCGACCCACACTGCAGCAGTTCACTGAGAGCTGCTGCCCATGGGATGGACTCATGTTGGAGAAGTTCACTCACGGAGAACGGTCTCCCGTGGGAGGAACCCCATGCGTTGGAGCAGGGGCAAGACTCCTCTCTGTGAGCAGGAGCAACGTATGAGGAACTGACCACAACCCGCGTTCCCTGTCTCTGAGTGATGCTGGGGAAGGAGGCAGAGGTGGGAAGGGGAGAGGCATGCAGGAAAGGGGGTTTTAAGGTCTTATTTTACTTCTCATCCTGCTCTCATTTTTCTAAGTGATAAATTCAATTAATATCTCTAATTAGAGCCTGCTTAGCCCATGACAGTATTTGATGAGTGATCTCTCCTCCATCCTTATCTCAACCCATGAACCCTTCGTTATATTTTCTCTCCCCTGTCGAGCTGCAGACACAAGTGAGAGTGGCTTTGGTGGCTGCCTGGCATCCAGCCAGGGTCATCCCACTACACCAGGCTAAACAGGTAGTCTATCAGGTCTTTGTTCCTTTTTATGGCCATAGTGATAGGACAAAATTCTGTTCCCTTGGTTGCTTCACTTGAAGTATTTGAACAGTGTGTTATCTTTTTAATATGCCTTGTGTTACCAAATTAAAAGAGTCATTTGCAGGCTCTCGTTAATTGTCATGGAACAGGGGAAAGAAATAGTCTTACACTTGATGGCAATCAAAATTTTGCATTGTAATTCTCATTAAAAGAGTTGTATTGCTCATTACAAGGAATCACTCAGATACTTATTATCTTTGCAAAAGGCAGCACCCTGCAAAATACAATTTCTCATTTTCGAAATGGGAAAAAAGTGATTAAAGACAGTAAAGAAGGTGCTTCTGAACTTCCCAGAGAATAGAAGAGACAAGAATAATATTTGCACAGACATCCTGCTTCTGTCAATTACATGCTATGAACATGTTTTCTTTGCATTGCTACTTTATCAAAATAGTGTTTGCTGTTCAAAATATCACTTTGTCTTCTCAGTCTGGGAGAGAGATGAGTCATACCTCCTTGAGATAGAGCTTGAAACATTCTAGTTGTGAGAACATTATTTCAACCTTTAGGAAATCTTGAACTCTTCTGTATAGTCACTAGTACTTCTGTATAATCACTAGTATTATTTGATGGTGTGTTGGCCACAATGTTAATGGCCTCAGAATACCTTCTTTTTTTCATGATGGTAATAACAAGACTGTAAATGATCAGTGAGAAAACAGTTAAATTCAAGTTTAAAAAGTTTGAAAGTTTGCTCTTCTGCAGAGCTTCTCAAGTTTACAATGTATTTTCTCCTCCATGTGATGCTGTTGGGACCAAAAGAACTTCCAATGCCATGTGATGCCTTCTGAAATGAAGTTCTGGTTATGAAGTATTCCTAGATCTGGATGCTACCATTATGATGGTAGAAATCTAATTACTGGTAACCTCTATTTGGTGAAGAAAATTTAAATATACATAGTATCTTCCCTAACAGCTTTCAGTCAAGTAAAAAAAAGTAATTGCAATAAACATGCTGTACTATTCAATTCAGCTCAATGTCCAAATGTTTTTAAACTTTGAAATACAAAACTTAATTTCCTGTTCTTGTTACCAATTTAGTTGATTAAATTTGAAAATTACTAAGACTGAAGCAGTAAATTATTTCATGCAGAGATGTCCAATGATGACTCATACCCAAAGAGTGAAAAAATTCCTTCTCTTCAGGCCTGCCAGTCCTCACTATATATCCATTAGACTCCTCAGAACATTTTAGCAAATTGCTGTGCTCAGCTTGGGCCGCTAATAGCATGTCGTGTGTGAGAACAGTCTGTCAGAGCTTGTTTACTTAATAAAGGCAGAAAAAGTCGGATTCTAGAACAGCACAGAAAAACCCAACAGTAGTAACAGACATCTGGATAAACAGTTAATTTCATTACCACCATCTAGAGATTTGTTGCAGTAAATGCATGTGGAAATTATTTAATAAAGTACATTTCTATACTTAGCACATCCAAATGGTTCAAATATCCTTAATAACTTAGCACACTGTGACTAACTGAATGACATCATATAATTCTATGGAATGAATAGAGATGAGAGAAGGAGAGCTTTAGAAATAAGAATTAAATTAATGTGTGTACAACTAGAAAATTACGGCCATGCTGGAAGGCCAAGATGAATTTCATAAGATGATGTTACAAACATGTAACAGATACACTTGGTGGTTCAATGAAGTTATGGTACATCTTATGGTAAATGAGAGAAATTGTGTTTGTTGTTATTAGCAGGAATCTGCTAATACCTTGTTTCTTATTTTCTTTTATTCAGTTGTCAACTCACATAACAAATTTTCTGTAAGGAATAACTAATATAAAACAATATTTTACTTCCCAAGTTTACTTAAATAGTAACTATATTCTCAGCTCAAATGCATGCTGAGAATATAGTTGCTGCAAACTAGCTTTTAGGCAGGGATCAACTTTCATTGCAGTGGTATCTAGCCACAACTCTTGAAAGTAAGGATTTATTGTGTAAGGCATTATATAAATTCATGGTAGATACTTCGTTTCTCAAATTGCTTAAACACTAATTAGACCAACAGATTTAAGGCTTTAAGAAAAATGGATGCAGGTACATAGTAATGTGGAAATACATCCACAGGCTACTTTGTGAATTTGTAAAGGAACACCACAGGCCTCAGGTGTTTGCAGGCTCATTGAGAAAAAAGGCAAAAGTTAGTAGATTGTTGACCTGAGATATTAATTGTCGAGAGGCCTTTACTTAGAGATGTTATTTCTGGCTGTATTTTTGGTGCTTGCTGTGATCATTCTCTTTCAAATTAACTTATATTAAGATACTGTATTTTAAGGGAGCAGCACTTTTGAATTTACTAATGTCACAATATGATGGTCAGTTTAAATATATGTGGCTAGGAAGTGTGTATTAGAATTGGATTGATTTTTCTTATGTGGGGAAAGGAGGCTTCTGATGTCATAAATATTTTATTTCCTTTTTACCAATGCCTGTCTTCTGACTTCCATCAAGAGTGCAGACCAGTTAGCTTTTCTAGAGTGTCAGTCACTATTCTCCTGTTTCATTTTCAGTCTCAACATCAGTGAAGCAGGCTGTTATGGAACAACCTGCTCTTTCAGAAGCAACTTCTTCTCAAGGGTCCACACATGGTCCAAGAGAAATCAACAAGACTACAGTTACTGAATTAACTTTACCAGATGAAAAAGTCACACAAATAGAAAATATACTTGATCTCTGGAGTGGAAGTCTTAAGGTATTTATATTGTGTGGAATCCTTCAAAATAATTTACAGAAATCATTGTATTGTAGAGTGAGTGCAGGAGAAGTTGCAGTGTGATGGCTGGGAGAATGGTATTTTTTGTTGTTGTTGCATATTGCACATCAGTATATGTAGCACAGAATATGTTATTTCAAAAACTTTGTAATAACTGTCTCCATTAGGCATGTTCAGATATCATGATTCAGTAGTTCATTGTGTCTGGCAGTACTTACAGCTGTACCCAGCCTGTGTAATGAAGGTATCACTGTAAATATTCATGCCTCCTAAATTGCTAAGTGTTTTAAGACTAAAATAATAGAGAGGAGGGAATAGTTTAAACTCATTGCATTACTGTCATCCTTTTAACTTTCAGACAAATATTCTGACTGAACTGAAAAACTGGAAACTTAATTTGATTCAACATCACGAGCTTCAAATGAGACAGGAGAAAGAGAAACATGCCGCATCTGTGAAAGAACTGCAGAATGAGGTGGAAAACCTGAAGGAGTTACTTCATACTTATGAAATCTCTATAAGCAGGAAAGATGAGGTTGTTACTCAATTTCATATTTTAACAGTTCCTCTCTGTTTTTTTGTCCATCTCTTTGAACAACATTTGAAAGCAAGTAACAGAGAATTAAAACATTCAAACTGTATCATAGAAAAACAATCATTGTTGCTAGTTGAGTTGTCTATATTAATAATGAAAACACATTATATGTGCATAGTTTGTGTTGTTTGCTTCTTAAATCTAGAGTCTACTCTTGTTTCTTATTAATTTCATGAAGATCACACAGGCTTAGGTAAGTCTATTAGGTCTTACACTTTTAAAGTCTCTAAATTTTCAATTATTAGATTGCTTTTCCTCAATCTTAAATGGGCAGCAGTCTCATAAATGTTGTACAGCTTCTGTTTTAAGATTCTTAGGAATTCAACATGTGTACTTATTCTTAAAATTGGACATTTGGATTCTCTGGTTTATACTTCCCTGCTGTCAACAGTGCAAACAACTTAAAAATTATCTAGAACTGTAAGAGTGGATATAAAATTTCAGCAGTTTATAATCACATAACATAACTGAGTCTTATTAGAGCTACCCTGAACATTTAACCTAGTTCTTAAGAATACTTATAGAGTTTCTAATTCCTACTTATATTTAAAAAAACATACACTGCAGGAGTTAAAATATGAATGAAGATGGTATTCTATGTCCATTTGGAAAATAGACTGATCTTACAGACCAAGAAAATATAAATGTTGTAACATTACAATAACAGAATTAGTCTTGTACAATGTAAACTAGTACCTATGTGCATAGTTATTTCAGCCTGTATCTTTGAAACATCTAATTCTATTGGGTATCATTGTATGTCATTAAATGTGCTGTAATTCTCAATGATACCTTGAAAGCTCTATTTTGTATTTTGCTGCCTAAGAAATTATTTCTTCAGCCAATTTTATAGTTCTGTTTCTAAGAAAATAATAATTTGGATAGAAAATTACTATTGCTACCACCTGAATTAAAAGTGGGAGTGCTTCCGTGCTTCTGTATATCACTCCATAATTATGAAAACTGCTGTATCCTGATATGGACATAAACCAAGTTCCATCAATCTCACAAATATTATAAGTATTATAAATTCTTATTTCACATTTTAAATCTCAAATGCTTTTTATTTGCAAAAATATGCCAATTAACAGAAACAGGCTAAGACTTCTAGTGTGTAGTGGCATGTATGCAGCATCGAAACTTGATTTTTATGACACTTTTTCAACAAAAGTAATATATAAATTTAATTTGCTTTCTATATTAATTGTAGATTAATAGATCATAGATAATTTCATTGATCTATGTTCAGTGATTATTACTTCTAACAGTATAAAGTTAACATACACTAGCATATATTATCATAAAATGTTGTTCTCAACACTATTTGTGCAGTAGTTAAAATAACTTCACATTATTCCCCGAAGTCCCAAGATCAGTGACTGCTGACCATTGGAGTTGCTCATATGTGGCTGATGGCAGAATCTAACTTAAGAAGTTAGGCAGAAATAGGGAGTAATATTCGGATTTGGTGTACCAAATTTGCATCATACCTGGCTTAATTTTTAAATGGGGAACCTCAGCTGCTTAGGTGTACTCGTTAAATTTAGAGATTGCTGGTAAAAGTCCCCCATTGCAGTCTCTATCCAGTATGGCATCTTGCCTCTCAAATGTTTTAATTGCTGTAAGCCTATATAATATCTTTCTTGAGAACTTCTAAAGAGGGTAGCAATTCTTAATAAGATTTTTCTCGTTCATAGAAATAGCTTGTTTATTCTGTTCAGACAAGTGTAACAAACTTCTAATATAAATGTTTCTGATTTATAAAAATTTTCTTTGAAATAAGAGGTTCTTCTGATGTTATGCTATGGTAACATTTCATTATGAGACAGTAGCTCAGAAACCACCACATGCAGGAGGAAATAACAATTCAGTTGAACTTCTAAAACTACACGATGGAAGTTCAACAATCTGAGTGTCGAAGCCACAGGAATTTTGCTTCTGATTTGAACTCTGATTATTGCTTCTTACTTGATTACAGTAAGAGGAAGTTTCAATAGAAAGCGTTTGTTAAAAGCAAGTGCTTTAGGTGAAAAATTGCTGAGGCATAAAGCAATTTTTTTGATCTTTGATCTTACAGTGATCATAGCTATTGAAATAGTATTAATAAATATTTTTGCAGGTAATTACTAACTTGACCCAAACATTGGAAAAACAAAAGGATCGAGTAGAGTTGATGAGAACATTTACACTGTGGAAGATTCAGCATGTTAAAGCCAGACAAGAGGTATGTGCACAAAATCAAAATGCAATGAAAATTAAACCTCTGAACTCAAGAGAGTCAGAGCTGCTGCAGTTCCTGCAACAGTTTGAAGAAATTACGGTGTTTCTATTTTGATGTGTTTGACAGTGTCAAATAACAGTTTGAAAAGATAGTTCTAAAAGGAATGTTGTTGTCAGAATACTCTCTGGAATGGGAAAAAAAGTGTTGTCTGCTGACTATTTTGAAATAGAGTAGAATAGTAGAGTTGTTTTAAAGTAGTTTTTAAACAATCCTGAAGTCTAAATTTATTCAAAAGGTAAGTGTTTTACACTAACTATCTGCAATCTTTATCACTGCAGGATTTATACGATTCCTTTTGATAATTTTTATATGATCATTTATATTTATATAATATATATATTTATATGCTATATTTTATATATATATATCATAATTATTGATCATTCCTATACGATCATTTATATATGATCATAAATAAATATATGATATTTATATGAGGTTGTTGAGTGTCATTAAACTAAGAGTTAGGGTACTGTTGTGTGTAGCCTAGAAGCTGACAAATATGGTTTCTTGTGGTGGGGACATTATTGTGCTATGGCATGTGTGCAGAGGCAACAGTGAGCTGCTGACACTGCTTGTGTAACACTTCACTGCAGGGTTTGTAACTCAGTTAAGGGGTTCCTACTGTGGTCTGTGCAATAAGCTGTAAAATGATCATCCACAGTGTAGTACTGCACTTTTTGACAACCCTGACCTTTCGTATGATGTGACTGCGTTTACTTCCTAAGGAATATGCAATTAGAATGGCAGATAAACATTTCCAGATAGTTTTGATGAAGAAAGTGTGGGCAGCATGGCGCTCTCTTAATGAAGAAAGATGGAAAGACAAAGTAGCAAGAGCTTGTCAGTTGAGGGCAGCAGATGTCTGTGTTCAGCTCACCAATGATTATGAAGCCAGAATTGCAGAGGTAAAATAATTTTTTTCCTTTTGCTCCTTGACTCCCAATCCCTGACCCTCCAAAGTATCTCTTTCTCAGCAAACCTAACAAACATGAGTATTTTCCAGCAGAACAGAGATCACAAATACGCAAGAAGATCTGAATGGATCTAAGATCTCTGTTATGCTTTTAGACATGACTTTTTTCCCTGCATCTGATATAAAATGTTGCCAATCTGAATGCACAGATGAAATGAATTGGACTTCCCTGAAACAAGGCAAATCTGTTTGCCTACCAATGGGAATGCCATTTGTTTTCTCACTGTATCCTGTTAGTATGTGCTATGCATTTTGAGGTCTTAATGAAGAAGACAATGGAAATAGAAGACCATTATTACTTTGAATGATCATGATGAGTACAATTTTTTTTCTGTAATAGCTATTCTGTTAAAGGCTGAAATTAAGCTTAATTTTTCTTTAGCTTGCTGATTAAACTTGCTCAAGAATTTTCAGAGCTTTAGGTGAAATTGTCAACCTGGGCATTGGTGCATGCTTAGTAATCAGTTTTAAAATACACCTTTTAAGAGCTTTGTATTTCGGCAAGAAATTAAACCTAGAATTTTAAGAACAGGCTTACCAAATGTGTCTTAACAGCACAAAAACTGTAAGTAGCAACTTGCTCTGTTCTTTTCTTGGCATTTTTAGTTTTTTACAGTATCTAGAGAAGAGAGACTGGTGATGAAAATTTACTCTTACACTTAAATAATTGTCTGAGAATGCTTGCTTTTCTGTTGAAGAACCCATATTTCTGCAGAGATGTGGGTTATGCCAGATGCCAACTTCTAAAAGACAAAAGCTTGCAAATTACATTTCTGCTTAGGTAGAGTCTGACAGTCCTTTTAGGCAGAGTCTTGTCCTTGACATGCTCTATTATTAATATTGTGCTGTACTACAAAGAAACTACAATGAGCTGTTCATCTGTGGTGAAGCAGAGATTTTCAAGTGAAAACCTCTATCTTTGTAGATATAGTAAATGATTTTAAATGTTTGTAGTTTGCATTCATGTGTAAGAGACCTGTTTCCTTATTCTGTTTCATAGCTAACTGCTACTTTGGAACAGACAAAAGCTGAGATTCTGCGACTGCGTAGTGAAAGAGATCAGTATGAAGACACCATGAAGAAAGCCTTTATGCGTGGTGTATGTGCTCTGAATCTGGAAGCAATGACCATGTTTCAAAGCAAGGACAGTAGGCCAGATCCTGGTAAGTATGAATAGCAGGTTTAATCTGGTAGTGTGTGTGCATTTTTGTTGGATTTGTTTGGGATTTTTTGTTTGTTTGTTTTAATGGAATTACTTTTCTCTTTTTTAATTTGAGAATTTTTGGCAATACAGAGTTTATTAAAATTTTATTGCTTTAAAATGTCCTATTGAATATGTTGAGAGATACTCTGATTCTGGATTTCATACTGCTGTAGCTGAAAGGAGGAACATGTTCTCTTCATCCCACACTGCTGGGAGAGTCGTAACCTGGAGCTGAAGGCAGAATAGGAAGTCAAAGATGGCAAACTTCCTAAAACACCAGATTATGGAGCAGTGAAGGTGAAATTCTGAAAATTCCTTCATGGTCTGACATCTCTGTGTGCAAGGAATCAGGTTTTCCCAAACAGCTCTCCCTTCTTTCTTAATCTTGATTTTGAATGTGAAAAGGGAAAGCAAATATCTCTGGATCTGTATTTAGTTGTAACTCCGTGCCAGAACAGGAAACACCAGCCTGTTTTTGTTAGCAGCATACCTGTAAAACCTGTGCAGCTACACAGGGAAGAGCAGCGCATGCTTAGAGATGTAGTGAAATCACTCAGAGTGAGACAGTCTGTAGCAGTGGGAACACAATCGTGGTGGTGCAGCAACCTATGTTAAAGAGAAAATAGCTGTGCCTGCAGAGTATCATAGCTACACATGTGGCTCAACAGCCAGCTGTACTTGCAGCAGTGGTTAAAAGCCTTGGACAAGTAAATTCAGTTGCTAAATTTAACAGTCTCACTGAACTACAAGTTCAGTAAGTTTCTGAACTACATTAGAGTAATTCACCAAAAAAAGTAGATAGGAAGAGGAAATAAAAACATGAAGACGTAAGGGGATACTTACCTGAGCAGCTGTCTAAGCCTGTTAAAGGCAAGTGGTATTTGTGCAGTTGCTTAGGAAGTTAATATGACATTAGCTAAATGTAGAAGGTGTGTGCTAGTAAAAATATAGGATCAGTATTTGTAGAAGGTTAAGAATTAATGATTTCTTGAAGATACTAATTTTGGGAATAAAATTAGAGGGCATTTCCCAAGTACTTTGTTTTTCACTGTGTTACTAATTAAGAGTTATTCTACTTGAAGCATTATCTTTTATTTCTTTGGTTTTTTTTTTTTAAAAAAGCATGCAACAGACAACAGGTCTCCCTGATAACAAAGGGTAATTGACTGGTGTGAAAACATTATTTCTGTAGACCTATAAAAATGAGAGTAAGTAGTAAAAAAAAGAAGAAAATTGAGCTCTAGCACAGCTGTGAGCAGCCCTTGAGTTTCATGGACCAAAAATTTTGCTTGATTTTTACTAAGAAGCTGGAACTGATACTCTACACCAGCACAACACCTAAAGATTTTGCTGTGCTGGATATTAAGGTACCCATAACTCATTTTTTTGTGTGTCCACTATTATGCTTTTTAATCAGGCTTCATAACATCTCACAGACTCTGTTGTCCATGGAAGCAGGTCATCAGCTTCCACCACCTCTGGTACCCCCTTCTCCCCTGCCCCAGGCATACTATCTTTTTGTTACAGCCAGATGGTCGTTTTAATGAAGTTAGTGACATAATTATTTAATATGGTTGGACAACCATTGATCTGCATTTTTAATCAGGTGGAACAGTGATTAGAACATGGAAGGGCTGCAAGCATCAGAGAAGATGATTGTGATTTGTTTCTAGTCTTTTAATCAACACTTCCATGTGCCAGAATCAGTCAGCAATTATAAACTTATATGAATGCTGCAGTGCCACATACTGTCATTGGATAAAAAAGCAGAATTTCAGCCCTTACAGATTTATTGTTAGGTTATTTTAATATACACACAATATATAGGTAAAATACATATTATATATCATTATAATGTATTTATTAATAGTGTGCATGTATCACAACCTTAATGGTTTTGAAATACTTAGTGTCAGTGTTGATGGTATAAAAGTTATCTGCCTAATTTGCTGACTTTTTTAAAAGTAGTAGTATATTAAAATTATTTTAACCTCTTTATGTATTTAAAAGAATACTGAAGCCATAAGAATTCATAATCTTTTGCATATAAAAATCCTAACACTGTTTTTCTTCAGTAACAGAGACAGAGATCAGATCTGACTGGTCTGTAACTGTGCATTGGTCCTGTCTGCGTTAACCTTTACATAGATATGTAAAAAATGCATGTTCTGACATTTTTTTACTCTTGGCATCTACAAGTATTGCACAGGTTTGAAGCACCTTCCTCTTATTTTTCCTGCTTATTTCAGCTAATTAAAAAAACCAAACACAGCTACCACATGGTGTCGCTCTAGTTCCTGGAATGAGCAAATCTCTCTCCTTCTGAAACTCCTGCTAGCATCAACTTCTTCAGAAATAGGAGAGTAAATAAGAATACCTCTCTCTACTTCCTTTAAGAAATTCTGTATTCTAAAAGGAAAAGGCTGGAAGTGTTTGGAAAAGAGACTGAGATTATTCTGCAGATCTGGTGTCTGCATTGTGAGATAAAAGCATCCCAGATGGATTTTGTTTAAGTTTATGCTTGCCAGCCTACCTTGGTGAGGGGAGGAGAGAGCTGTAGGGTGCCTGTAGATTGTCCCAGCCCTACAGCCAGGATGAGGCCACTATCCAGCAATTAGATATGGGGATGAGATGCTGCTGCTAATGTGTAACATTTTATTTTACTGCAGTAAGTCCCCTTAAGGATCTTGTGCCCTCACAGAAGTCCATTATGACTTTTGTGTTTTCCTGTCTAAACTGCATTTTGTCTCTTAGGATAAGAGACCTCTTGAACTTTGGTTTTAGTTTTGGCAAGCAGTAGGAAGAACCTCAGTTCTTTGCACTACAAGTAGTTGATGTGTCATCGGGATGATGAGACATAACAGAGAAACAAGCTCCTTGAAAAACATTTACAAAGCATGTGAAAAGAGGGTAAAATACAGGAATGTTTGTTTATATCTGTCTGCCTACCTACCCCTATCAAACCCTGCTCTTTTTTAATTAGATTATGCAGAAATCCCAAAGAAATACTAAAATTTTTGTTGTAACTTACTTCCCTGCTATCCCCACCACTTAGGGTTAGCTAGATTATGTGCTTATCCCATTACTTTGTGTTTCTAATAGTAGATATAGGAAGCAGGAGAAATGATAATGGAGCAGGAAGGCCACCTCCTTCACAGTATAATCAACCCCCACCATCACCTCCACCAGCAGCTGCTCTTCAGATGGAAAACATGGTA
The DNA here is from genome assembly GCA_013400255.1 of Sitta europaea. Taxonomy (NCBI): domain Eukaryota; kingdom Metazoa; phylum Chordata; class Aves; order Passeriformes; family Sittidae; genus Sitta; species Sitta europaea. The sequence continues at coordinate 23,263 of VXBS01001456.1, forward strand.
AGCATGTAGCTAGAATAGAATTGTATTTCCTAGTGACAAAAAAGAAATTCCTTGACTAGGGCTTTTTTGAGGAGACCAGGTCTAAAGGGAATCCTGCAGTGTGTTCAGACTACACTCACTGTGAAAATGAAGTGACTGGGGAGCAGCTGCTGTGGCTTGCTGTATTTTCATTAAGCTCTTTTATTTTAGTGAAAATGCATTAAACTAATGAAAACAAGGTCCCTACAATAAGCTTAATTTGCTCTCAAAGATTCTCTCTGGAAAAAAGGCTGTTAAGAAGGGTTTGTTTTAAAAAGCTGAATTTAATATAGAGATGATGAGAAACATGAAAAGCTAGCTTGACTCCAATCTTCTTTTTTAGGGGGTTAGGTTAACACATACAGGCATTGAGGGAACTCAGCTTATTGTCCTGTCATATCAACTTAGCCAGGTCATCATCTAGTTAGCATGGTTGTTTTCGACCTGCCCTGGAGTCATCCTGAAGATTTTGCCACTGTAAAACAGTGACATGCTAGAGAGAGTAGGTTAGAGCAGAGATGATGTGCATGCCTCTGCCCTGACTTTCCATTCTAATAATGACAAATGTTGTTCACACCATTTCTACAATTTTAGACAAATAATTTTAAATTAAGTGATAAACAGTAACACTATGGGTAAAATATCTGCAAAGACATTACAATTAAAAGTGTAATTAGGATAGTAAAAGAACTCACTATCTGAGGAGTAAAACTGTATTTTATAGAAAGTAATACTTATTCTGTGTAAAGTCTGGTTTCATTTCAGTTTTCTAGCCACCTGGCTCATGCAAGCACTCCTGAGACAAGGCTAGATTCTGATTCTGCAGTAATTGTCACTAGCACGACATCAGGATCTGTTGTGGCATCAACTCAAAAACTGGTAACATGCTAAAGTTAACTTCTTTTTCTTCTTCTAAGGCATAATCATAACAAATATTAGTTTGAATATTGTTATTTGTGCATTTTCCAGAGCAACACAGGTATGTATTTGAGAACACTGCCACAGAGTTTACATAGCAGTATGAAGAGACTAGCTTGCAAATGCTCATTTATGTTACATAAATTCATTTATGCTAGAAGCAGTTTTAAATTCTTTTTGTAGGTCAGGCATTGTGGCAAAATGAAGAATAGAAAAGAGCAGTACACTTAGGTGTAGTGGAACAGGAACAATGGTGCTCGACTTGATAACCTTTTGTTGTGGAAAGTGCTTTGTCTCACTATCCCGCTCTTTGAAATTGGTCCCTCATTCCCTTTTCTGTGCTTCATGCTAAACTGCCCTCCTTTCTTTTCCACATTTGACACATTTTGCTAGCAGCTGTCAGAGAAAATGCATTATTGTATGCATGGGAGCTTTTTGATCATCTACTCTGTCATTGCTAGAAAGGATTTCCACAGCTGTGGAAGTACGTTCAGCTGTCACTCAACCACACAGTCAACAAGCAAAGCTAAACTATCCATGCTGCTTGATTTTTTGTCAAATTAGTCTTACTTCCCTCAGGACAGAAGTAATTTGCTTGAAATGCTATCTCACAAGTGGAAAAAATGGAGTAATCCTGGTTGCAGCCAGGTGCAGCAAATTCAGTCTTGTGTAATGTAACTGGACTACCTGCAACATCACATGTTCCATTTAGGCCTGTGGCAGATAAAACTAAGTAGAAATGCTAGAGCATTGTAAAAATTATGTTTAGAATTTTTTACCAATTAAAATTTAATTGATTTGTAGCCCATGACAAAGGTAATAACATCTGCACAACAGAAAGCAGGAAGAACAATCACTGCTCGAATCACAGGCCGAGCTGATATGGGACAAAAGTCCAGAGCTTCTGGGAGTTTAGCAGTGATGGGAGTTGCTCCACCAATGAGTTCAGTCATTGTTGAGAAACATCATCCTGTCACTCAGGTAAATGAGATTATGCTTCTAAAGTGTTTTTATTACAACACATCTGGTAATAGTTTGAAGACAAATTACCTTGTGAAGAGGTATTAGACAAAGCTCAGACTTGAGGACTGTTGAAAACAGCAAACATTTACTGTCTTTGTGTAGAAGGCACTGGTGAGGAGATGTGATGGTTTAACCCCAGCCAGCAATCAAGCTGCTCACTCACACTTCCCCCAGAGAGTTTGGGAAGAGAATCAGAAGGGTAAAAGCTATAGAACCCATGGGCTGAGAAAAAGGCAATTTAATAGGGAAAGCAAAAGCCACACACACAAGCAAAGCAAACCAAGTAACCAATTCGGTGCTTCCCATGAGCAGACAGGTGTTCAGCCATCTCCAGGAGAGCCAGGCCCTGTTGCACATAGTGGAGACTTGGGAGGACACAGTCCATCACTCCAAATGTTCCCCTTTTACTTGTTCTTTCCCCCACTTTATACACTGAGCTTGGTGCCACATGGTCTGGAATATCCCTGTGGTCAGTTTGGGTCCCCTGTCCTGGCTGTGTCTCCTCCCAACCTCCCAAGCACCCTCAGTCTCCTCACCAGCACCAAAAGCAGAAAAAGGCCCCCATTTCCTGCCATGTCTCACAGCTGTGTGGCTTGCTGCACATAGCTTTCAATTTGGCCTCCTAAGCAGAAATTAATATTTAAATTATATGTTCTTAGGAGTTTAGAGATTCAGTGTGTTAATTATTTCATTAAGAACAATTTCTGGATTCAGATTTTGTGACTAGCGTGACGAGGAAAGCACTGAAACTACTGTAACAAAAACTAACTTCTGAAAATGTAATAAATGTGACAGCCGTAGAGCCCTATTTATCCTGTATACCCATTCTGCAAATAAAAATTTAAGTCAAGTATTTGTCTTGAGTTAATTTGAGAGGGAAGAGAATTTACCTTGATTAAAAGCAGAACAACTACTGTTTATTACAATAAGGTGGCTAGTTTTATGGGCAGAAGATTGAGTCTTGAAAAAATTGCAAACCTTTTCTTTTCAAAGAAAAGATCTTTCAGAGACTACCTCATAGCAAATACTTCAAAAGGAAAGTTGGCTTGATAAAATTAGCACTACAGGGGAAAATTGTGAACAGTATGGTAAAAAACTTAACTAAACCGACCTTGATATAAGATTGAGGTGATAAAAGTTCAAGATGGTTAACTGGAAGTTGGGTAGGTTTTATTCTAAAAATTGTATTACATATAAGAAAGTAAAAAAACTTACTCTTTCTGTTAAATGACAATTTATTTTTTCCTACTTAATAAGTGTATTTCAGTTTGTTGGATTGCAGGTCTGTATTTTTAAACTGCAGCTGACCTAGAGCTATTTTAATGTGAATTTTTTGTGCCATTAAGTGTTTTGATGTTTTCTGGTTCCTTTTCAGCAAACCATATCACAGGCCACTGCTGCTAAATATCCTCGAACGGTGCTTCATTCTTCTGGCTCTACCACTGTGAGACCTGCAGGACAAGCTGGACGAGTGCTTCAGGGACAAACTCAAACCAGTGTTCAGTCAATAAAAGTTGTTGACTGACTGACTGAGGTGGTGTCAGCGGGGTCTCTGCCTCGGCCAGCCCCGGCACCCCCGCAGCAGGCACGGCTCGGCAGCAGGACCAACCTTGCCGAGCCCGTGGGTCTTGGTTATGCTGCAGGCAGTGAGTGACGATGGCAGGAACAGAGAGAGGGAGGCTCCGCTTGGGGTTAAACCACTGACTTTATTTGTCCCGCTGTGGGAACAACCTCAGTCACAAGTGGCAGCTCTGGCAAAAACCCGAGGCAAAGCCCCCAAGCACCAGAGTGCGGCACCTTAAAAACGGGGGAGGAATCAGGGGTGGGGTCTGACTTGGGACCAGTTAGGGACAAGCGGGGGATGGCTCTCTAACTTAATGACAGGTAGGGAAACAAACCGGGATACAGCAGGGGGGGAGGATACAGAGACTCTGTCCAACCACTCTGTGAACCTGTTAGAACCTTCCAGGCTGGGGCGAGGCCACAGAGTGACAGACAGGGTCTGGGAGTTACAGAACTCGAGATTGACAAACAACAGTAACCGGGATGAACAAACAGGGAGAGAACATAGGGGGTACATGGAATGAACCATACAACAGTACAAAAATTTTAAAAACTCAAAAAGCACACAGCCACAACTGACTGTCTTTCTCACTAGTAAGGGTTTTTGATCTAGGTACCTCTTTCCTGTCTTTTCAGATTTGATGCAGTAAGGCCTAAAGTACATATCATATTTTTATGCTTTTCTGAAAAAGGAAGGGTTTTTTAAGTAAAAGTGCTTTTATAATAAAATCAGGAGGGGAAGAAAAGAACTTGAAGTATTGTTCTACCTCCAAACTTTTATTATTAAGACAAACACTTTTTATTTAAGGAATCTTTTTCACACTTTTAAATAAAGGATACAATGTGATTTTTGTCTGCATGTCTTGTTCAATCCAAACGATACTAACATCTTTGTTCAAGAGGAAATTATATTTATTTTTGTTACAAATACTTTTAGTTGCTTATGCAAGTAAGTGTAGTTGACATGCACCTTAATTATATACTACAACAGTATATTTAAATGGAAAAGAGCAGGGTGGCATCCTCCACACTCAGGGTCCAATTCAGGCTTGGTGAGGTACCCAGTCCATCAAATTCTTAAACATTTACATTTTCCAATCTAATGCTGCAAAACTTGATGACAACTCTAGGGTTCCAACCATCCTTACTTTAGATCCCTAATTCCAAAACCTTAGGATTTACTGGTCTGTTCTTCATATTCCTGGGATGCTCTTGCACACAAGAGGGCAGTTTGGAATAAGACTTCAGACTAAGATACATATCAGCTTTTTAGTACAAACAGTAGGATTCAGCACAAAATAATGGTAGCTATATGCAAACAGAAAAGGCAATTCAATTCCTCCAATACACAATAAAACTATTGCTGTGTTATAAAGAAGATCGCAAAGACATTTGCATAATTTTTCAGATATTAAATATATTCAGTAATAAGAAAACCTTTAACGATACTCATCAGGACACAAGTATTAATTCAAGATATGAACAAGAAATAAGTAAATAATTGCTAGATGTGTTAAGTATTAAATACTGAATGCTCTTTTGGGGGTATGTATACAATGTTATGTGATGATAGAAAATTCTTCAGCTAGCCACACGTGGTGTTTACACATGACATTTTTGTGTTTCTTCCCTACATAAATCAAATGCTCCAGCAGAAAGGTTTGTCATAATCCTAGCAAAAATTTATAGAAACCTGAATCTCACGTGAGACCAGGTGCCAGCTTATTTCTGGAAGTGTTAATTGATTTATACACGGAACTTTCACTTATTAAATTTAACTTTTTTCACATAGAAAGCATCTTATTTGTATTTGACATCAAACACAAAGTAGCTTAATTTGCAGTTCCAATACAGAATTACTTTATCAGTGTTAGGTCAGGTGTAGAAATTGGAAGTTGTGGGTCTTGAAAGTCTTGCTTTGCAGTTACAAACTACCTGTCAACTATTCACTCTTACATTTTTTTACATTTCTATATAGCAAGCATTTGAGAAAAAAGTAACCAAAAAGTTGTGCAACTTCAAAATAGGTTTTTTATTTCCTAAAAAGAAATTTGAAAGCCGCTTTCCATCTGGCATGTAATTCCATCATATATGTCCTGTTTTGTTGATGCACTCATGAAATTAAGCATTTCCTAGAGTCCATGCCAATGCTAATTGAAGCTCTGATCTTGTCTGTAAGGTAAGAGAAAAAACACTTGATTTGTGTTCTCTGCTTTGCACAAGGTCAGACTACCTGAAGGGTGGCCAGTCACAATTTAACTGTGTGTGCAGGACAGATGAGGGAAGCAAAGTTTGCACATGTCTTCCTCTAGAAACCTTAAGTCTGAGGTAAATAGTTTTTCCAAGCAGCCTCACCCCTCGGGAAGGGCAGTCCCAGAAAAGAAAATGTCCTCTGTCTCCACCCTTGCCACAGCTTCCCAGCACCAGCAGGGACCTCAATGTGGCACCACAGTCTCACTGTAACGTGCTCTGTATCAACTTACCAGCTAGAGGCTGAAGTCCTGCTTCCACCATATCTTCATATAGACGTTTAACAGGATTCTGATGGGCCAACAGCGTGCCATGTAACCAGATGAGCAACATTCTGTTTCCATGTTCCTTGTAACTCTTTTTCCCTATGCAATACACAAAGTATTCAATATGCTGGAAACAGTGTATTTTGTGCTTTTGCACTTTAAAAGTTCCAAGTAAGTTTTAAACTTACTCATTTACTACCTTACTCATCTAGCAAAATAATGAAGACTGAAGCTTACAAAAGACTTTTTAAAAGTTTAAAAATTTTTTTAAAAAAACTCATTTTATCCTAACACTACTGTTATGACATAAAAAACACCTAAAGCATCTTAAAATTAATTATTCCATTCATTTTCCCCAAAGCTGTGGAAGTATACCCTGGAATAGTAATAACAAGTACAACATATGCTGTAGAAGTACTGTTTTCCCAGCACTTAAGAGGCCTGAAAGCAGAAACTCCTGTTTCATGGCAGCTGTGCAGACAGAGCACGAACAAAATTACTCTGTGTTGTGACCTTCCCCAGATCCTCACTTGCAACATGACCCCCAGGACCCTTCTATGATGCTCAGGGCTTCTAGTTTTGATCTCCAAAGAGAGATCCTTCAGGTGAAGAGGGAGAGCAGAAATGTCCTGTACTGCTACAGCACTGCTTTCCAGGAATCAGGGACAAGGCTTGTACCCCTTCACTATGGGATACTCACATAGTTTAAAAAGCAACACTACCTTGTGGGGTTTTTTTATCCTATATGTTATGTCTGGCCATTCAGATGTTGTTACCTGTCCACTGTTCTTCAATAGCTTTAATTTGTTCATCTGTGAACTTCCAGAGCACAGCCAGTTTTTTCCATTCACGGGGTTTTAACTGGTTGTATGCTAGATTCCAAAGGGAGGAACGTATTTGCTTGGTCTGTGTACTGTGATCTTGTTTGAAGGACACACTGAAGTCTGACCCATTACCACTGTGAGCTAGGTATGTCTGAAAACGAAAGTGGATGGTAAATTTTGTAACAGAGCTGGGAACCTTTGCTCAGTGAGCAATGTCCTGTACAGATGTAGCAACTGACAGATCTGCTCAGTGCCTGTAAAGGTACTATGTATGGCTCATAGAAACAGAACTGAAAGAGTTCCAGTGTCTGTCGCTATGCATTACTAAGTTAATTGCAAAATAGGCCACTTTCTCTGGTACTTGATACACAAAAGCAAAGTAACAGCGACTGTTGTACCAGCACTGCTGTGGTGCTTGGCTCTGCCTGTATGTCATGTTTAGAACACAGCTGGGTTTCAGGCACAGTTTCTACCCTATTCTCTTGCTTCTCAAAGCACCAATCTCTCCCTGGGGAGAGGGTAGGCACCATGGGCACAGTGCCTGCTCAATCTGCTCCTGCCTCTGCCCTGTCAGCTTCACTTGGCTGAAGGGGAGACTTTCAGATCCTTTTGGCACCATCAGCTATTAGGTTTATCATGAGAACCCCCATTGAGCTAAGTATCTAAACACCAATATGCACATGTGTGTAAACATGGATCTAGTTTCATTCTTGCATAAATAAAATCAGATAGAAACCAAAACTACATGGATTTTACCCTCCAGATTAAAAGAGATGTTGCTACTGTATGCATGGCGCATCTGAAACAGGAGTGATGGGGTTACTTTTTGTTTGGACACCTTGGCAAAAAACATGTCAATCAATAATTTCAATCCTACTTAGCTCTGCCCAAGAACACTTCTAGGTAGGTAAGCTCCAGCTATTTCTGTATTTCATTACATTTATGTACTAGTCCTGTTTTAAATCAACCTTAAAAGGGAAAAAAATTCTTTATGAATTTGATAGAGGATGACAAAGCAGATACTAAGCAAAAAAGGACATGGCAGTAGTCCACATTTTAAAAATGCTAAGTGCTTCATTCCAAATTAAATTCATAAAAATACAGCAGGGTTATTTCCTAACCTTACAAGACTTACAGAGGGAAGAAGTCATGGTTCAGTAACACTAAGCATTGTCGTGTATGTTTGATTCCATTCATCTGATGCGGACTTTATTTCATGCTTCCTGACACAGGTAAGGTAAAGTTAAGAACATTCTCCAGGACGGCTTCAGGGTTTGTCTGATTAGGTGCTTTTCTTGCGATGTTTAATTTTTTAAAAAACCCTCAAGCATACAAAAAAGCCCCTTTGCAGTGGCACAGCTTCTCTTTGCTGCTAAGTGTATTTTGAGGCAATGGCAAGGTGGGATAGTAACAGCTGCCCTCGAATCCAGTTCAACCCTGGACTATGACTATGAGGGAAGGATTGGGTAGAAGTGACAAACAGAAAAAAGGGCAAACAGATGACACTCACACTTTAGCATCATGTGCCCTTCCTCTCAGCTACATGACATTTGCTTTTGTAGCTAATGCTTTGTCACAAATGATAAGTCAGCAAAATGTAACAAAAAGTTCTTAAAATAATGGTTTAAAATGCTGTAGTTCCCTGTATGGTTCACCCAAACAGCATCATATTCCATTGCCATAAGATCTAAGCTGTTCCAAAGGCTGCACTCTCAGCTTCATGCAACAGTATATAAACATTTGTGTTTGTATTTCTCAACATCTCTGGTGCTTCTGCAGAAAAGCAGAACAGCTTAGGTGCTTAACACCTTTTCTTCTCTTCAGAAAATTCAGTGAACAATGCCAAGAGGTTGAGAACATGATGGGCTTACTGCTGTCAGATTTGTCATATCTTCTGTGGCAAAAGACTACTTCTAATTCCTCTTTAAGCCAAAAGAAACAATAATGTACCTGACAATTCCAGCTGAATTAATCTAGATCCGTGGCTTACCAGCCCTGTAACATTAAGTGTGATGGACTTGGCAACTCGGGACAGGGTGGAGCAGTAAAACTGGCTAATTTATGTACCTGCTCTGGGACTAACTTGGCTAACTCAGCAGGAAGCGGGATTAAGAACAAAGTTACAAACTGATACGGCACTTACTCGTAGCCCTTTAGAGAAGCTCATTACTATGCAGTATACATTTAAGTAACAACTAGGGAAAGAAAGTGAGAAATTCAGACAACATAAGCCATGTCATTCACACTTGTTGCAAAATTCTTTTCCATCTCATTGATTTAATTTTATAATTAACACACAAGGAACAGAAGAGGGAGCTCCTGTTGAAGTAGCTGAGCTCTTACTATCAAAGGAGTCACAGACATCTTCACTGCCATTTTTCAACCGCAGATTTTACAGTACCAAAGGATCCAAGAATCAACATGGATCCATGTTATCCCAGCCATGATGCTGATGGCACAGTTTGGATTTGGCTTAGAATCTCTCTCCATCCCTTTATGTGGAAAGCACAAGGCAGGACAATGGTAGAATCTGCTTACAGTTTTACAGCTGTAAATACAGTCTGGAATAAAACCTGGACGGACTAGACACATTTGCATTCCCAATCCTAATTTTAGTTCATCAAGGCCAGTCTTGCTGCCTGCCAAAAGGAATAACCTCAGCCAAAAGGCACTTCAAAATCAGAATTAGTTTTTCCCTTAGGTATCTTATGTTTAACAAAAGATGCCTCTTACCTGTTTCATGGCAAAATACCTTTCTGCTTTAATGATCATATCCACAATGAGAGCATGATGACTCCTTGATGCTGTGGCTAATGCAGTTTTTCCATGCTGAAAGCAGAGGCAGTGAATCAGAACATTATCTTGGGTAGGTGTGTCATAGAAGAAACACAGGAACTGTGTACAGAGCCCCATCCTGTANACTACAATTTTATGTCTTTTGGGTAGCTACAATCAAAGTTCTATGCTCTGCATAAGCTGTATCCCCTTAGCCCAGAGGCAGTCTATTTTTTTCCCACACTAAACTCCTCAGTAAAAAATTCTGGTGAGGCACAGCTGCTTTCAGAAACCTGCAGTGACACTGTTGTATGCTTCATTCCAGATTGCTTGCTGCAGTCACTGTTCAAACTACCATAAATACAGCCCATTCTCATGCTGTGGTTAAACTGTTATTTCAGATGGATCGGTTGGCAAAGTTGTAAACCTTCAACTCAAAGGGCAAACCCATGCCATGTTTGAGATGGTAAGAGAAGGTGGTTCACAGAATGAAAACAAAATTAGTTTCTCATTACAGCTGAAAGGAGCAGAACTGTAGGATGATGCTTCATGGGTATAGAAGTCACAGTTATCAAAAGCCATTACTGTAATTCCAGCTGTAGAGGTTTGCTCAGTCTACCTGAACCCATCTCTCCTACCAGCACTTTAATGCACAAGCATCAAAGTGGCTCTGAATGTATTTCTCTGCAATTGTCTATTTTCAGCAGATCTGCACTGAGTGCAACTGCCTTGGATTTCAATATTCAGGCTGTTCTCCACATAACAAGATGAAATGCTAGGCATTTCTAGAAAATTAGATCTTTAAGAAGCCAGTGCCTTAATTAGAAGGTTCATTAATTAAATTATAAGGTATTTCAGATCTCCAGATAATATAGAGTTCCCTAATATAAACCTTTTGAGTTCTAGCTCCTGGCTCTGCTCAAAAGCACTATAATTAACTTGTTTTTAGAAGAGCATCACATTGGAAGCCAAGGAACATACATTTCATTAAATCTTTTAGGTGCAGGCATATTTTATATGTGAAGAGTACAGAGACCACAAGAACTCCTTGGGCTCACCTCTGGAGAGGTGCTCTGCCCTTCACAGAGGGAGAGAGAGGCAGTTAGTAAGGAGGGCATTTCTGTACCCCGGTGCTAGTGCAGATACTGCTGGCATTCTGCATGCACATGTAGCACAGCAGTCTTGCACATGGGAAGATCTCTGTGCAGTATCACTCACAACCAAAGACAGTTTTATCTGCAGATGAGATGAAGGAAGAGCTTCCAAGAGTGCATTTCCCAACCTCTGAGAGGTGCAGATGTGTGGTATCCTCTGGAGACAGTACTCCTGATGCCAGGGCATGGAGGCCAGGAAAATACTGTGCAATCAAAGGCTCCCCTTCTTCCTGTCTACTGTTCAGCATGGACAGTAACATTTTTGGTATCTCAGCACCAATTCAGTTCAAAGGACACTGTACTTGCATATGTTCTCAGCAGTAGCATTGTCTCAGGGGTCATCTAGTTAATAAGCAAGGAAAAAGCTACTCCAAGAAATAAAACCAATGCAGGAAGGTGACTTGTACCAGAACTTGTACTGGCTCAGAGCCAAATTATCATAACAAGTCCTGAGCTCTATCAGTGTTGCCATAATACCAGGGCACTACTTCACCCAAAGACTTGCAGATGCTTAAGGTCATAGGAAATAAGTAATTTTTGCGTCTACCTTTGGAAGACAAACAGGTTGAAAAATTTTCCCAGTGGCTAAGGTGCTGTTTAAAGTGGACAAGATTTCAGTCTGGGTTGATCCCTATAAGAACTGCAGCCCTTTTTTCAAGTGTAGGCATGATTCTAAATGGAAAGGCTTAACTACAATGCAGCATCTTACCTCAGCATCCCAAAACACACCAACCATGCAACCCACACTCAGAGTCCCAGGCCACATATCAGGCTAGGGCAAAACAAGACAATCCTAATCCTTAAAGCTTCACTTCTCATCAGGTCAGTCTTGTGCAGAAAAGTTACTTTTAAAAGTTACAAAAGGGTGAGATTTTGCTCATAATAAACATCAAATCCATCAACTCAGTCATGCAGAACATCAAGAAAAGTGGTAACAGTGTAAAAGAGGACACTCAATCTTGCAGTAATTTAGCAAAATTTGTAAATACTGGGGTTCTTTTAAATCTGTTCTTTCAAAAACACTTCACCAGCAACTTTGCTTTGGTACTTCTTCCAGCCATTGCCATTTTTGCCTCTATCTTTCCAGGCAAAATACCATCTCAGGGTTTAAGTATCCATATGAATGGATCTGGAACACCACCCTGATTCTCAGATGACCTGGAATGCTAAAGGGCAAACTCCATCACTGCACCTGGTGAAGCTGAATCTCTCCTGGCAATGGACCCGGCCACAGGTGCAGTGTACAAGCAGCCTCAGGGCATTTTTCCCTCTGCAAGGCTTGACCTTTTTATCCATGAAGGTCTCTGGAAGCAGTGTTTATCCTTCGAACCATGGAGCTTGGGAGTTCTTCACCAAAACTATTTCAGATCTCTGCAAGCTGCAGGTATAGCAATATTAAAAGAAGATTTCTTTTTAAGTTAGCTTGACTTAGCAAAAACAACTGGCAGCGTGTGCTTTATGCACCTCTGTAAGGAATATTATAAAACAAAAAATAAAATCACGTAATCCTTACATGTGTGAGGAATGCAATTTACCTTATCCATGGTCTTGAGATTGCAGCCTGACTTCAGCAGCACTTCCACCAACTCCACATTGCCAAGATCAGCTGCCAGATGTAGAGGAGTTTCCTGCCTCTGGAATTAAAGACACCAAATAAATGCATTGAATCAAACTCACTCCTAGAAACAGCATGCTAAAAGGCTGAATCTAAAACAGATTCACAACAAGAGGTGGGAAAAAGCTGAACAGAAATCATGTAATTTTTGAGTGGTCTGCCTATTTTGTTTCAGGCAGACAAGACAGCATATGAGATCTCTGCAGGAAAACCAGGCAGAAGTTCCAGCTGGCTCAGGAGAGAGTTGCTGTTACGCCCCTCTAACGTACAAGCTTCTCTTCCCTCTTAAAGCAAGGTGCTTTGGACAGAGGGCTTCATGTCTCTGACAACCCACACCCGTATTATCCTCTCAAGTAACATTTTCTCTGCTGAATTTCATGCCAAGACAACTGGATATCCACAAATTTCAACAGTACAATACGCCACACCCATAATAGAGCTTTATAGTCAGCCCTGCCACAAAATGATGACACATTTCAGAAGTCTACCTGCTCCATAATGGGTTCAGTGAACCTTAAACAACACACATACAAAAAAACCCCAAAACAAAACCATTAAACAAGGCCAAACCATTACAAGAAGCACAACTAAAATGCTATTCAGCTTCAAGCAAATCTTTGAGTCTGAAAGTAGGGTTGTATAATCTCTACATAGCTTCATATACCTAAATATGTATTTATTTATTTATTTACAGAAATTAGAGTAAGAAAATCCAGATGTCTGTGGGTGAAATGCAGCAGCAAATAATAGTGTAATTGTGGAAGCCCTACATATATGGAAATGTCCCTTAGTATTTCTTAGTTTCTTGGGACACATTATCATTCTAAGTTGAATGTTTTGTTCCTGTGATTCTCTGATGTTGCTATTTTACATCCTGTATGTCTGGTTAGAGAACTTATTTGGCCTTTAGATCTTAATTGAAGGTTTGCACACTAAGAAACACCAGACTCAGCATTCCACATTAAAAATCTCTTTAGTCAATTATACAGTTTACACTATGATCACACAATCTCATGTATTTACCTTACCTTTTTTTATTTCCATAAATAAAAAGTATTCTTTTGTTCATACACCTACTTTCTTTCCTGCAGAAATTTAGGGATATGTAAGTACCTACTGTAGGCAACTTCAGGCAAGCTAGAGACAAAGTGTAAAGTATTTCTAAAAGATATGTTGAAGAAAATTACAGAATTCTCTATTTTATGTAACCATAAATTTTTGTCATTATACTTTACTCCAGCCACAAATTACAGTCCCTGTCTTCCATAAAAATGTGTATAAATTAATCTCTAGCAATAAAATGAACAATGAGAAGGGGTGAACCACTGATTTCTCAAAGACTCATCCTTGTTGCTGTAGTGGGGAGTGCCTCTACATGTTCCGAGTGAGACCAGGCTGCATTTCCCCAGCAGGGAGACACAGTGCCCTGAGAATGGGACTCGACATGCCTGCTGGGACAGTCTTTCCAGAGTGGAGGGCTGATGGGGAGGGGTAAGAGAGATTTTCCTTGGAATGCCACAGGTGGCAGGCCAGTCTGTACACAGCTGGACCACTGGAGTCAGTCATGGTCAGGGACCAGTATGTATGAGCTCTGTACAATCTGCCATATGGACCATGGGCACTGGATGTCACTTCGATTTTTGGAGGCCTGGTTGTTGGCCACTGTAGTCCACCTCTACTGCCACTCCCTCAGGTACTGGATACCTTCTGTAGTAGTTTACTTGTCTTGCTGGTTTGCAGTATCTTCTTTAAGGAGACACTTTGCATTCATGCTTAGTAAGAGCCATCTCCAGAGACTTAGGAGTGGCTGTTTCTGTTATGATCCCTTTGTCAATCCCTTAGTCCCTAGAGGTGGACCCCAGCAGCTGGGCTTCCCCACATTCCCAACACTGGAGCAGCCAGGTAGCAGCATGTTTACCTTGTGGATGGATGAATACTTGCTGCCTACCTAAGAGGTCATTCAGAGACGGACACCAGGTAGTTTAGCCTCTCATCATTCTTGTCTTTTCCCTTTCTTGATCTGCTACAGGCCAGGCTGTCTATTTTGCCCCTCAGCAGGAGCTGCTGTTTCTCTTTTTAACCAAATCAAACACCTACTTCCATCATCTCTCCCTGAGTTCAGGCTCAGTTATTATATTTGAGGACTGGGTCTTTGGTTAAGCAAAGGTGTGACACCTCCAGCTGAGTTTTCAGTGTCCAAATGGTAGCTTCAGAGCTTCTCAGTGTTCCTTTGCATGCTCCTTGATCAGGAAATCCTCATCCTCTTTTGAGGGCACTGGATGGAAGCTCCATAGGCCAAGGGCCAGGCCCAAGGCAGCATTGTGTTTCATCAGGGCAGGCAAGGCTCCCTTGGTGTACAAATTACTTGGGACTGTGTTCCTGCTAAGATGGGAAATCCCAAACCACTGGAGGCAGTAAGAGCCTCAGGCACATATCCAATTCCTTCCACTCGTGACATCACCTGTGAATTGACCATCTCTGGGAAAATCCCTGTGTGGCATTCTAAATTAGTTGTTAATTGTTACTCACAATAATCAAATCCACATTCACAACACACACTAGTATGAATGGTGTGATTACGTGAGGATATTCAGGGAACTGAGTAGTGTTACAAGAAGGCGGGAGAGACCTGTCCTGGGGGAGAAAAAGGGGCAAATCCCATTCTTTTCTCTCTCAACAAGCTGCCTCTCCAAGGAGGGAAAGGAGAAGGTGTGTAATTGTTGATTTTCTCCATGAGATTGTCACCTGAGTACACAGAGAATGGCCCAAAAACACCAGATAAGGCAGAAGCCAGTGCTTTTATCATCACTCTACCACACAGAACAATACAAAGTGATACTCAACACAGAAAAAACAGAAACGGACATTAACAATTGTAGGAGGTTTTGCACAGCAAGAAAAGGATAAGTCATGACAGCCCCAAAGTAAGTATGGCACAGGTCAGTGGTGGATACGATCTACAATGAACTGATCTGATCAAACTGGCCAACAGCTACCCAGGCCTCCAAAGACCATTGACACCAAGCCAGGTGAAAGAATCCTGGTTAAGGAAGACAGGTGTAGCTGCCCATGGATGGGCTCAAACCAGCATCCTTTCAGTTAACAGCTGAGCACACTCTACTGACTGCATCACAGAGACCTGTGACCTTGTCATTCCGTGCTGCTGTGTTGCTCAGCTCTGCTCAGCTCTGCCCCCTCCCAGCTCCCTGAGCACCCCAGTCGATTAACATGGGAGCACAGAGTGTGAAACAGAGAAGGCCTCACTGCAGTGCAAGCATTGTTCAGCAACAGCTGTGACAGCGTTATCTTATCAGCACTGTTTTGGTCACAGATCTAAAACACTGCATGCAGTGGTTGCTTTAATGAAAAATTAGACTCTTTCCAGCCAAATGATATTCTGCACTGGGCTGCCCTCTGAAGCTAATACCAATGAGACATTTCTGTTATTTATTACCCATGACCCATAACATTTGAACAATACATTAACCAATCATTCTCTGAGTATACAGCATTGTGCTATCCTTATCTTGCTCAAACAATATTAGCACAGCATGTACCAGTGACTAATACATATGTACACACACAAAAAGATTAGAAGGGAACTGCCTCTACCTTCCTATTTTTTGTACCCTGAGCCCATGAGGAAAAAAATTCAAGCAAAACCCACAAAATCTCCCCTTTACCAATAAAGCTGTGTAAATTGCAACTTTTCTTACATGATTTAAGGAGTTTATGTCATGACTGGCATCCAAAAGGCTTTTTACTACCAGTAGATTATTACTGATAACTGCTAAATGGAGAGGGGAATTCTTCTGCTGTGGAGGGAAAACAACAAACAGTTATACTTGGGCATATTATTTCAAGCTCAAGCAAAGAAAGAGGTTCTTATTGAAGCCCAATTCTTGCAAAGGTGACATGCTCTAGCAGTGATTCAAGACTGCAGAAAACGCACCTGGATAGGTGGAGTTATACCAAAGGTATGCCTGCTCCTGCAACGCCCACAGAAGAGGGTAAACAAGCACAGCTGAGAATTTGGGAAGTGCCAAGTGCATGGGGTGTGCATCAGTGTGCCACCACTCAGGAATGCAGCAAGACAGCTCTCTTAAGTGTTCCTAACTGAGGTGCTGCTATCTTGACAGCAGAGAGATTGGGATAATGTTCCTGCTCCCTCAGACAAGTGGCTTTAATGCCTTTTTTGCTTTTATATTTTTTAGATTCTGTGCTCTTTTGGTGGGTTGTTTTAGGCTTTGTATTAAGTGCTACTAAGCTAGGCAAAACTATTACTTCTCTAGTTTGATACCAAGGGCAACTTTCAGGCCCTAGAACAAAAACAACGGTGAAGTGAGAAGAAAAACAAAAAGGATGGAGTGTCATAACCTGAAGCTATGGTTGGACAATTGACTCTAATATGCCAATGGCCCAGAATTTATAAAAGTGGGAGACTTTGTGATCAGTCATCCATTTTTTGTGACCATTTTGGGGTGGATCTTGGGTGTGGTCTGGCTGGACTCTTGTGTGGCCCAGGTGTACCCATTGAGGCCTTTTAATAAAAGGCGTATTCTATCCTTTTGCTCTGTCTAGTCTCTGCTCCAGGTCAGCCTCCAGAAGGCATCAACTTTGCCCTTTCTTGAACAGCCTGGAGAGAGACTCATTCTGTATTTGGTAAACTGATGTAGAAATATAAAATCTACTTTCCAGGAACAAATCCTTGTCATGTATTACTGCTGGAAATGCTCCTCATACTAAAGTGACTTGCTTACATATTTATGAAATATGACAAATTAAAGCTAGTAAGATAGAGGTTTTATTTGAATTATTATTTGTTAATATAACCAGGGCACAGATGCAACACTAGTCAAAATACTAGGTTGGTAAGATCACTTTGAACCTGTGACTGATCAGTTTCTCGTGAAATACAGCTAAAGAATAATTCCATACCAATACCATTCATGGTGCCAGGCACCAGTTCAGTGTCTTTATAAAACACAGCCATTTCAACAGGGCTACAGAAAAATAAAACAGCTCTTATGCAACATTGTGATGGAAACGTTTGCAAAATTTAAGTTACAACTTTTTAGTTTGCATCTGCTACAGAAATTTAATGAGAACAAGCAGCACAACAACTGCCTGACCTTTAAATCAATTCAAGCACATCATAAATTTTTATTCCTTGATAGCTTCTGCAAGAGGCTAGTGATCATGGCATAAGTTGTGAAGTACAGATTCTATTTTCATCCTGTACTGTAGAAGTGGAAAGTAATTTCCTATTCACAGAAAATCTCAGATATCTGTAATATCTAAACCGAGAGAGGATTTGGATAATATAAATACCTCTTTCTTTTTAAATCACAGTATGCAGATTTTGAAGGCACTGAGAGTGCATTTACCTGCAGAGGGTGTAAGCACTGAAGTGTTTATTTACATTTTAATTATCTTTATTCAAAATCATGTTGACTCTTTGCCCATAGCATTATTTCTGCTAAGTTCAAGCAGGGCACTTTCTCTTCTCGGAATGCATGGTCCTTGGCTTAGCCCAGCCATGTCTCCTCTGCCCTGCACCAGCCTGCTCAGGCACTCACTGGGGTGGCAACAGGACCTTGTCTCTATTGGTCCTTATTCATTGCTAACCAACATCTACAAACCAAGGAATAATGTGTACAGAAAAAAATTCAGGAACTACTCAATCTCATTCAGCTGTCTGAACTCCCATGGAAAGACAGAACAGGCCGAGCAGCAGCAGAAGGGTTATGCTGATAAACACTCACCTCAGGTTTAGGAACCAAGACAATATTCTGATCAATAAGAAAAGTAACCAAGGACACATGTCCATTCTGAATTGCAACCTGCAAAGCACTGCTATTGTTCTGAAAGAA
The DNA here is from genome assembly GCA_013400255.1 of Sitta europaea. Classification (NCBI taxonomy): domain Eukaryota; kingdom Metazoa; phylum Chordata; class Aves; order Passeriformes; family Sittidae; genus Sitta; species Sitta europaea. The sequence goes on from VXBS01001456.1 coordinate 41,542, forward strand.
ATTTGATAGATAGGAAAACTTACATTTTTATTGCTAAAAACCCCCAGTATTAAGGAGAGGTATAAATATAGGATAATCTTGCATTTATTTTTTTTTAATATCCCCTCCACCAACAAAACCTTTTGACAAAATGGGACAAAATGAAGCAGATTAGCAGTTATCATGATGTTTTTGTCAACAGTGAAGGAAATTCCCATTTTTACAATATCACAACAAACATACTAAGGAACACCAGTATCCTATAGGCCTATCCAACTTCTCTTAAAACAGAGACAGATCAGCAGCAGCATCAATACTGTGCCATGGACAACAATGCCAACGTGTCTCCTACTCTGTTAGTTAGTCTGTTAGACCCTTACCAAGAAAGTACAGTCACATTAAGTGACATTAAGCAGTAAATCCACAGAGCAGTTAATAAATCAATAGAAAAATAAATATAAATATAAATAAGTTAATAGTAAATAAATTATAAAAATTAATTTTTATAAAACTATTCTGTTTAGACAAACAAGTTCTCATTCTCATTCTATTACGATAGCTGGAATCATAAACTTCTTGCAGCAGGCTAGCTAAGGCCATTCATATGAGTTGGACTGTAGCTCAGGAATCAGATGTAGAGAAGAAGTGTTTCATTGGATCAAACACTGCCAAAAAGAGGATTTTCAGTTGTCCTAGTTGGTTATGTTTTCTAGTCATGTGTTGTACTAGTAGGCATACAGGAGATAAAAATCTCCACCAGAGTACTCCATCAAATAAAGCTAATGCTATTTTTCTTCCACATTGTTAGTACTGCTTACATTCACCATTCTATTTTTCCCCATTTCATAAGAAAAAGCAGAGCAAATAACCTTTGTTGGTAACAAAGTCTAGTATGTCCCACTAGGAGGGATATTCTGTACATACCTGTGTTGAAACATTGATGTCACTCCCTGCCTCCAGTAAGAGTTCAGCACATTTTTCATGACCTCCCTCAACAGCCAAGTAAAATGGAGTTTCTCCATTCTAGACCAAAAGAGGCAAAATGTCTGTTCCAATTTAAGATACGTGACTGACTACAATACTGAGACACAAAACACCTACAGTAGGCTCCATCAGGCTCATCCAATTTTTGAATGACATAGCTACTCACCAGCCCTTAAGTGACAGATGCTTTTTATCTGGACAGCTGTATAGTAAGGTTTACAATACAGAAAACTGTTTCATAAATAATAATCATGGTCTTTTTGGTGAGCAGCAATTGTTGTCATTCAACACCAGGCAACACCACTAGTATGCTAGTACATACAGTAATTCCAGTTTCTGTCAGTACAACGCCATGGATTTCTGACAAATTCACAGGCCAATACAATTTTTAGGAGAACTTTTAGTGTAAATAATCCTGTTTCATATTTATTTCAAATCCTTTCACACTGAAGGGAAGTCACGGAAAGTCTATAAAATGGGATACATCAGCCGCACAATGATCTAATTTCTGCTTCTCAACATCTAAAATACACAAAGGTTTAATGAACTTACTCTGGTGTTTCAACAATCACAAAAGAATAAATAAATCCTAATGTTTCTTTGCTTATATCCTGACATTATTTTGGCAAACTTATGTTCATGCTATGGGAAGAGAGACCTGTTCACACCCGGCCCACACACTCCAGCTGGGCGGGAGGGTCACACCATTAGCCATGCCAAGGCAGGTGCACAAGCAGAGCAAGATTTGTGTGCAGAAACAACATTCTTACACAAGCCTTAGAAACACGAGGACTCCACCTTTCTAAGAGGCTCCTCTGCCTCATAATGGGCACAGCTGAAAATAGCAGGCAAGTTGGATAAGAGGGAACTTCTTAACTCATCAGTCTGTCACTGATAAAGGAAGAGGGCAGCCTTGGGTAGGAGTTACTCATTTCGCCCACTGGCCCAGCAGAAGAAATCATCAGCTACATGGTAGGTTCCCATAGTGGGCATGACAGCCCACAAGAAAGAAATTACCTTGCCCAGGTAGTTCCAGCTGTCCCAGAGAAGAAACAGAAGAGACACGAACCCTTTGCAAACAAGAACACTGAGATGAGCAATTAGCATGCACTTCCTTCCTCTACTCCTTGTTTAAGCCTTAAAATGAAGTCTATGAATGCATTAACTCAGGGATACAACCTTCCCTGCTAATACACAATTGATGAATATGCTGGCTGAGCTCACCAGCACTAACCCAGGAAAGCAAATTGGGTAGGCAGTGTCTGCAGCCAGTTTTGTGCAACTGAGTTCAGATGGACAAGGTACAAATGTGAGACTCCTCTGCAGAGGTGCCTGTGGTGGTATGTGCTTGGTATGCAAGTCAAACTGGCTCAATGAACAGGCTGAAAAGCACCAGAAGTGCTTAAAAGTGAGACATTAAAAGGAATAGGATCACATGGCTAAAAATGCTGGATAACAGAAAGCAAGGGAGGTTAAGGCCTTCTCTTCAGTTAGTAGTTAAGCAAGGGCTTGCCAAATGCAGGGGAGGATGTGTGTAAGGGATAGAGGACAGAGGAAGACACTGAGGGAGTTAATGGAGGTTAACTTACTGGACAAAGAACAAGAAAACAGGATGTGAAGTTACTAGGAAACCTAGCATGACTAATGAAGTCTCAGTGCCACTTCTCTTCCTTTCGAATCTGATTTTAAAGAAAATTTTTCAAATCTCTAGCTTTATTTTTTTTCATTAGTTTAGTGTACTTACCTGATTGAGGTCATTTATTTCCTCCCATTGTTCAAGCAGAATTTCTACAACTTCGCTGTGACCATTTTTGGCTGCTAAATGCAACGCTGTGTTTCCCTCCTTCAAAGTAAAATGTCAAATAATATATTATATATATATATATATATTCTATATATATACTATATAATAGTATATACCAGCAAAAAGATTTGAAATTTTAGCTCCTAACAAATGAATCAGAAGAAAAGTTCAGGTACTGGTTCCCACAAGGGTGGGTACTACACTGAGCCTCTGAGACCACTGATTTAAAGACTAAAAAAGCCTACAGCAGCATATAGAGATTTGTAAAGGCTTTGATACAAGCATTGAAATCTTTGATCTCAGTCACTGTCAGTGCAATTTCTTTCCAGGATATTAAGAATCACAAAACAGAAAAAAAACCAATACCAAAACACCACACCATCAAGGAACAAAAAGCAACAAACAACTTCAGGCAGAGCAGCAGGTTTTGAACTAAAAGAAAATGCAAGCATAAAAAATAGTATAAAAATGGCTAAAAAAAATTAGAATCATTCTAACTCTCAGAAAAATTAGAGTCCAGAACAGTTTTTCATTCACAGCATTGAGTGGGAAGATGTGGGAATCATTGATGGTTACAGTGTAATTGGGTTTGGTGACCCAGGAGATGAATTTCTGTCCTGGCTTCTTACCTAATATGCAGGACCATAGTATTTACCTCCTGGTGCTGTTGATACCTTTAACCTGCTAGATAGGACAACACTATTTTTCAACCCCTGCTGATAAACTGCTTAGCACAGCAGAGGTCTGGGTGGCAATGCAGCTTTTAAACTATTACCAGAATACCAAAAAACCAAAATCACTTCCTGAGTGCTTACTTATGTGGTTCTGTAAATGCAGTATCTAACAATTTCACAATTTTTAATGTATTTGTCCTAACAATATCTCAAATGCAGAGAAATACTGACTTGCACATTCCAGAAATAGTTAAGTAAGGAAAAATAATTTTAAGAGCAGATTTTTAAAATTACTAAGATACTTTAAAATACAATGTCAAAGCAAACTCAATCAGATTGAAGTGTTAAGCCACTGCTGAAAAAGAATTTATAAGTGATTATTTGCATCCTGAAGCTTTTAAACACCTTCAAAAAATTGGTCACACAGTGACACAGAGACACAGAAAAACAGAGTGAAACGCTAGAAAATCTGATCTCCCAGAACAGAGGCTGACACCTTTATCACCAGGCTTTCACGCTTCTCGCAACAGACAGCATATGCTAGTCTTGCTTTGCATAAATTATGAATGTGTATGGAAAATTCTTCTGGCAATCATCCCACTGCCTTCCCTTTATCACTAAAAAATCATTGTAACATTTGTGCAGCACACTCAGATATTTGATTGTATAATAAAAACAGTGAAACAAAATAATCTTTTATAAGCACATTTGTAGTTTCTGTGGAAAATAAACATTTACCTCATCTTTTTCAGATGTAAATAGCTTCTGAGCAATCAAATTTTTTATCATGTCAACATGGCCTTTTTCAGAGGCCAGAAGAAACGGCTTTTTACCTTTCTAGAAAACAATTATGGGAAGAAACATAGCGTTACAGAAAGTAGAAATACATTCCTTCTAGTTACTAGATATATGGCATGCATATGTATATGTCTATCATGCATAAAAATGTGTGTATCATATGACTAAGGAGATTAACACAAAAGAAGATACATAGAAAACCAGTAATTAAAAAAATATACTTAGTCTATATAAACAGATCATACATCCTGCAAATTCTGAATAAAATATATAAAAACTGCTTAGAAATGCTAAAAAAGTGGAAAACACACGCAAAATCTTTTAACCATCTTTTTTCTCAGTATGAAAATATTTATCAGAAGAACTGTGTCATTAAAAGACTCTGGATGCTCAGAAACAGGCAGCAAAGAAATTGCAAGATTTATTTCCTTGAGTTAATTTGTTTAATCCAAATTCTGAAAACAGGGACCAGAACTGGCATAACTCAGAAGGTTCATCCAGGAGGCCTGAAATTAGCACTGTACAGTGTAGGGGGTTTTGGTGTTGTTGAAACTAACAAAAACTTTTCAAACCATTTACGAACTCAACTGCAGAAAGTTGTCTTGACACAAAACCACACCACAGTTCAGACAGTAAGGTATATAACCAGCTAAGTAAAATATCATACCTATAGCACCTATAGAAACGTCTAGGAAAAAATATGCATGCACCTAGTAGATAATTCAGCCTCAACAGGTGGTTGAGAAGGTGCTTCCTCACCTTTCCTTTACCAAGGTCTAAACTTTCAAAGGTATGTTTTGTTAAATTAACTCTGTTTTGTCAGACTTGTCATTTGTAAAATTAATTCAGAATTTTGCATCCTTGGGTCAATAAAATTCAAAAAACCCAGAGAAAAAAAATGGGAGATTTGTTCTTTAGGTGCCAGATCTCAGAGGAATAAGTTTTCCTCACGTAAAAATAAAGTATCTGACTTTGCTACACAGTGTTTCAAAACAAGATCACAACACTGTGAAAATTAAAAACAAAACCACAGAAAACCTGATGAGGAAGAGGCACTTCTGGGGAGACAGTGCACCACTGTGTGATGGCAGCACATAGCTCTATGTTCTACAGTGAAGAAGTGTGGCCAAGTTTGCCGTAAATGGCAGGTTTTGATAAGGACAGGGGTCTGTGAAGATGAGATGCGTGGGAAATGTCAGAGGCTGCCCTGTGCTGGTCACAGACATTCCAGCTGGTTCCACAGTGGGCCAAACTGCCCCACGATGCACCAACATTTAACCCATCATAGAACCAAATGATGCCTCTGTGAAAAAGCATTTAAGAATGGCTGGGCAATGTGGGGAGGGTGAACAAGGGGAGACACAAGAAGATGCAAGGGAGGAGAGACAGGGGAAGGTACACCTACAGGGTGACTACAGCCTGTGCAGGAAGATTTCTGGAGCAGAGAGAATAGTAAGAAACAAAAAGCAGAAAAATAGGAATCCACTGGGGACGGAACCCAACCTTCTCTGCCTCCCATTGCCTTACCATGACTGAGCATAACATGCAGCAAAAGCAAGGACAGCAGAGGGTATCTGAAGTCCATCTAAAATGGGCAAAGATGGAGGAAAGGTGTTGTCCCTAAGTGCTTCTCTGGCTGTTTCTTTTACCTGTTTCTCAGTATTCAAGTTAGTAATTAAAAGTGTATATTACTGTCAATAAATAAAAATTCATTGAAATTCCCCATGTTAAGATTGTACCCCCCAAAACAAAAACCTCATGACATCAAGGAAATAAACAGAAACACACTGTACCACATCAGGTTTGTTCAAGTCATTCAGATGAAGATCTTGGAGGAAATAATCAAATATTTTAATGCTGTTGCTCTGAGCTGCAAAATGCAGTACATTCATTCCTTCCTGGAAAACGGTAAGTCAGTCTGTTAGAATGTTTGATTTTTTTCCCAACAAAAACATGTTTAGGGTTGGTAAAAATTTGTCAACACACCTCATTCATAGCCTTTTGATCAGCACCTGCTGTAACTAATTTTCGCATTATATCCAGATTTCCAGTCCAAGCTGCAAGATGAATCACTGTCAGGCCATGCTTCAAATAAAATGACAAAGGCAGAAATTACCACCAAAATACCTCAAGCCAAATTTCTTGAAATCTTTTTGATTGATTCAGTGTATTAGTAGGTTCCAATCTGCAGGATTTTAGAAAAGCAATATGAGCACAAGACACTGTGGGTGGGATTCATCTCACTTAAATTAAGCTAAATGCAATAGAGGAAGACCTAGATAAATGTTTGACTTCTTCTTGACAGAAGGTCTGGCATCTCGAGAGAAGGACGATCCCATTTTAAGACAGAGGGTTTAAGTCCCACCTGGAAATTATTTTCTCTCTCTGGAAACCATGTAGATAGATAGTCCTGGGTGCAGTGGATGACATTTCAAGTGATAACACACAATGACTGTATTTCCATGAATCACCATAATTTTCCATTTAGGCCTCTTCCTAATGTTCTCACTTCTTAAATTCTCTAAAAGCCTTTTTCTCTTATAGGAAAAAAAGAACCCTGTTTATAACATCTTTAAAACAAAAAGACTAGCTCAACTCTGTGCTGGTGCAGCCTCACCTTGAGTGTTGGGGGCAGTTTTGGGTGCCACAATACAGGGAAATCTCTAAAACTATTAGAGAGTGTCCAAAGGAGGAACACAAAGGTGGTGAAGGACCTTGAGGGGAAACCATATGAGAAGCAACTGAGAACACTTGGTCTGTTCAGCCTGGAGGAGACTGAGGGGAGGCCTCACTGCAGTTACAGCTTCCTTGTGAGGGGAAGGGGAGGGGCAGGCACTGACCCTGCAGGACCAGAGGGAATGGCATGGAGCTGTGTAAAGGAAGGTTGGATATTAGGACACTTCCTCATAGACCGTGTGCAGCACTTCCAATCATTCTAGAGGATCTGCATGAGACTCACTCCACTTTATAAGTCTTTCCCATGTTTGCAGAAATTGCAGTGGAAAACAGTGGGGGGAAATACGGAATATGAACCTGGTATGCAAGCAATAAGGTAAATCTGGGCTTAGACAGAATTTGTGGCTGTGGCCCAAAAGTCTGCCCTGAAAGACATTCCAAGCTATGAACAGCTGGAGGCCAATCACAAGCACATCCTGGGAATGCTATTTAACATCTGCATTAATGACCTGAATGATGGGCAGAATGTACTCACAGCAAACTTTTAGATGATATTGAATTGGAAGGAATGGCTGATAGACCATATTGGTGTTCTGCCATCCAGGGGAACCTTGACAGGCTGGAGAAATGGCCTGGTGAAAACTTAACGAAGTTCAACAAGGGGCAATACGAAATCCTGCCCCTGAGGAGGTGGAAAACAGGCAGCAATACTGGCTGGGCACAGCTGCCTGGAAGGCAGTTTGGCAGAGGAAGACCTGGGGCTCCTGGGGCACACGAAGTTGAATATGAGTCAGCAGTGTGCTCTTGCAGTACACAAGGCAAATAATATCCTTGGCTGTATTAGGTAAACACTGTGACCTGGCCAAGGGAGGTGCCTTGTACTCACTCAGGTATTCAAGTTATTCAATACTTTGAGCAATATGTTTTTCCTCTAAAAATGCTTTTTTCATATAAATATGTGCCATTCTAAGACAAACAAGAGTTTTTACTGCAAGCTCTTAACTTTGCACAATTGGCAGCAAAAGAAAAATATCTTGTTAGGTTTTTAAAATATAAAAATATATATGTTATTTCTTTCTTTCTGTTTCTTTGTTGTTCTTTCTTGCNCTACTTTTACTGTTCCTCAAAGGTGTTCCTATACATGTGAATCAAAACAAGTAAGCCAGCTTACCTGATCTGCCATGTCAAGTCTAGCTTTGTGATGAAGAAGAAAATCCACCACGGACACATGGCCTCCCGCAACAGCAAAATGGAATGCTGTGCGCTTCAGCTGGAATAAGCAAAGCTTTGTTTGTCAGGTCTGTAATACAGTTCTTTTCTCTGTGCAGGTGGTCAGGATTTTGGAATTCTCTAATTGTTACCAAATGTACCTGTTAATATATACTATTTCATATTTCTCCTTCAATAGTCACACTTGATCTTTACCTACATACCTTTTTTCCTAGGATAGAATTTAGATATTGACCTTAGAGAATTCTTGTGAAAACAGAATTATTTTGTTAGTCTACATAGTGTTGTCCCTTTGTTGAAATGACAAAATGGGATTAAGGAGTCAAACAGTGCATAGGGAAGGTACGTGCCATACAGAAAATATCCATGTTAATTATTTTATTGTATGGTGTAGTTTGAATAGCTGAGGACTATATGTACGCAGTTAGATTTGCTTTTGGTATCCTCCTTGATTTTGACTAAACCTCTACAATGCAAGCCAAGATTTCTCTCACTCACTGTTAGTCAACTTCCCGGACTGAGTCATCATCTACCTAAATGAAAGATCACCTTGCAAACCGTGAGTAATTTTACAGAGGTGAAGGGGCTCAGTGTTTCTCAAGAAGATTTCCATAAAGTAATTAGTGGTATATATTTAAAAGGGATTTGTTAAATTGAATCAAACTTTATCAGAGAGAATTTTGTTTTCAGTTAAAGTGGACATAACTAGGTTTAACATAAATCACCAATAGTTTCCATACAAAGATGTCAAAGAGATTTAATCGATTAATTTTAAAAGTCAGCATGGATTTGTCATATTAGCTTCTCTGAAGATCACCTGACTTCTTCATGTAAAAATTTAAATTTACAACTAATGCATCAAAAGGAATTAAAAGGTGGGATTTATGATGTGTATTTATGTCAGTAAAAAAGCTTCTTGTACTATAGAAAGGATATAAAAAAGCTCATCTTTTGACAGCTTTTCTTATTTGGCTTGAGAGTACGAGTACAAGGGCAGGAATTATCAACTTTAACAAAACAAATGGCTTTGCCAGCATAAGCTACATCCCTACTAGGACAATCAATTAAAGCACAACATCTCCGCAGCTATGCTAGTGACTCTCTCATACTACAGCCCTAACTTAAGGATGATAGAGTAAAGTTTCAAACTACTGGACTGAAAATTTATTTAGTTTAACTTCCTGAATTTTGGAAAGCAAGAAGGAAGAAAGAACTATTTTTAAGTGACCTTTTAGAGTATAATGCAATTGAATACTCTCAGTATTCAAGAGAAGTGCTCAGAGGAAATGTTTGTCTCCTTGTCTGTTTAATAAACAAATCAAGGAATGCATTATACTATCTTCTTAATTCTCCAGTGGTTGAAAATGCATGTGGGCATGGGAAGCAATTTTTTTCAGAGCCCAGAATAAGCAACATTGGATACTTATGGGTAGATGATTTATATGTAGCCATTGAGAGGACATGCTATGCAAAATTCACAGATTAATATCATGACTGCTTCGTTGCTGTTGAACTACCTGTCATGTGGAAAACAGTGTTGTATTTAGCTACTGTGAAGTATATATCCTCAGATTTTAAGCCTAGTGTTGAAGTCAGCATAAGAAATGCATTTTCGTGTATCTAGGGTAAATCTGAACTCTGATCTCAGGCTGGAGCCAGAGGATGTTGTAGAATCATCCCACGGTTCCATGCAAACCAAAGAGTAATTCTTCTTTCTAGAAATTTGTAATGCTAGCATCATTAATCCATTCTTAAAGTTACTGTGAGGTAGTCATCCCACTCAGAAAGATGGAGAACTTGAGAAATTAGTCACCAAAGAGTTCTGAGGAAACACTAGAGCAGGGGCATAATTGAGAGGTCCTTAGTTCCCAATGTGATACCCTGGCTACTGCAAAACCTGAGAGTCATGCTGTACTAATCCTAATGTCCATAACAACTGTATGAAATGATTCTACATCAGGTCCTAGAAGGCACTTCTGCAGCCTCACTGCCCTACAGCTGAGGGGGCATACTGGCACTCCCCCAGCCAACCCCAAGGAGTCACGCTCCGTATCAGTCATCTGTCAGGCACTTCATACTCACAGTATCGACAGCATTTATATTAACATTCTTTTTAAACAGCTTTTCCATGGTATCCAAATTGTTTATTTTAGCAGCATATTGAAATTCTCTCTCATCTGGCAGTACTGTGGAAAAACGTGATAAAAAAACATATTAAAAAAGTAGCCATAACCAACATAAGGGATGATGATACCGTTTATACTTTCTATTATTTGTACTGATGAGAATCACCTGCTTCTCATTATCAAAGCATTTCAAGACTACATTTTTCTCCTTTAGAGACATCTGGCTGATATTGTTAGTTTCAACATTTAAGTTCAACTCAAGGGAGACCTTTCACAACATGGATTATCAGAGTTTGCACTCACAGGAACAGCCTGTTTATGAAGATCTTACTATCTAACTGTATCCCAAATTACTGCATAGGTATAGTAGTGAATGCTACAGACTGCAGCACTTATTTCCTGTTCTTTGAAAAATTGTTCTGTTTTAAAACACACCACTGAAACACAAAATATATAAAGCACTGACCAAACAGTGTGACATGACTGGAAAAACAAACCAAAACAAACAAAACCCACTTTTAAGCTGAGACCTTAATTTAATATTTCAATCCAAAAATTAGCATCTGTTTGGTCAGCTAAAGTAATTGTAAAGCATATTCATGAACTCTGAAAAGTAAAATTCTAGTGTCTGATAATTAGTTTAACTGGAGGTCAGAATAATTTTCATGTTTCTACCATAACATTTAATCACTTAGAAGAAAATAATTTAGCAGTTATACCAATTACAAAAATGTTAGTAGATCCTTTTAATTCAATAGCATATCACACTTAAAATATAATTAGTTAAATGTCTTCTGTCTAGAATATTTTGGGCTGAAGGCCATTTGTTCAATATTACCAAGGAGACACCACTCTGTTGGACTGGAAACTACAGGAATTATCTATTTCTTAGAGCCGTCGTAGGTAAGTTCATCCTACTGCCTTATGTCTAAGTTCATTAATGCCTAATAAAGACACAGCTTGAGGGAGTATGGCTACAGAGTGTGCTAAGGAAAAGCAGGATGGCATTCACTTGATTGCATTTTATATGTTACCTGTGGTTATAATATCAGGGAGAATAATCACATTTTTACTCTACAAAATGAATCAGAAATTAAATCAGATACTTGCAAAAGAGTTTCCAGTTTTCCTATGAAATTATCCAAGTGCCTCTAAAAGAATCATCCTTCTGAACTTCTCTGGGAATCACAGTATATGAGTTATTTGTATGTCACATGCAGGCACAAGGAAGAAAATAAAAGAAAAAAAGAAAAAAAGCATTTCTAAATAAAAATGCACTCTTGGCATCCGTGACAAGGAGCATGTCTGACAGCAAAATCGTCATTATGAACAGTGTTCTTTGAAGAATAAATGCCTCAGTGACAGTTTTCATAGTCACTACCTTAGGAAGTATCCAACAGAAATTTCCACTAGCTTGATTTTAAACTCAGGTAATCCAATGGTCAAAGGATACCTTGCTCAAGGCCAACTTATGGCAAACGTGGGGAAAAAAAGGGACAGCACTAATTAGCTGCAATTAATTACAACTAGGCCACATTCATTCCCGCTGACTGCTGTATCTTACATGAGGATGCAAAGATAAATACATCTCAGGACAATCAGAAACAACTCTAAGACTTTACTGAACAATGCCTTCAAAAAAAAAATTATCCTTCTTTACTGTACATCAGCAAGGACAGTTTTGTAGTTCAAACAAAAAAATAAGTTGTTGTTTTCTCTCCTGTCCAAAAGCCATGAATTGGCCATGTGCTGCTAAAAAGACCTTTTGCTCTGTGCATTATATTTCTTAATAATCTCTCTCTCTCTTCATAGTTCTTAGTGATTCAGGAGTTAAGAACCATGACAATGTAGACACACCATGACTCTGATTTGTTGCCCAAACTTGTGCTGCTTTTGCAAATTTTTTTTTCCATGTATGAAATCACAGGAGTACAGAGCTGTCAGACTACAACTTCATGGAAGTCTTCTGTCCAAGCAAGGGTCTCCAGGATTTAGTACACCTCCTGTGACTAGCAGTTACTCTATTTTCAAGTAACAGCAGAAATCAATTTTCCATGTGTTACTGTCATTTTTTAGGGGATATTTTCTTTGGCACCATACAAAATGTCTGGCTTATATAATAGCTATGTATTTATATTATAACAATTAAGTAGTTATATGCAGTTATTCTTTTCAGCTAACTGAAATCAGTACTTTGATTTTCTCTCCTGATACAGTTACTCTCCTTCATAGAGAGCCCTGCTAGCCGAACATCCCAAGATTTTTCATCTCTTGGAAGAGCAAGGAAGTAGTTAAAAGTGCAGAAAAGTAAATTGCTATGTTGACCTCAAAGTAAAAAGTGAGGTACCTTCAACCTTTTATTTTTCTCTTATTTATGTCCTACTTTAGAGGCCTCATTCTTTCTTTCAGGAATACCATAAATAAGGAGATTTCCAATGAATTAAAAAAATACAGTTGAGGTTTCAGTACTTACAGGACAGTGAAAATCCCTGCATGTGTGTATCCCTACCTCCCTGGTCTGTTTTTAACTTCCTGTTGTGGTATCCACAAGAAGAAATCCACAACTATCTTAAAAAGCACACGGGAAAACAACCCCAGGATTTGAACTGGATATAGAAGTCTAAGGAGGTAAAATTAAAAAGAAATCAACAATATTTGGATTCTAATGGCAATAAAAATATTTTTACCCTATTGTTTCTAAAAATGACATCATATATTTAAGGATCTGGCAGTATTTTCAAAGTTTTCTCTGGGTTTTCATTTTATGGGAAATAAAATTACTAGAGCCATGTAGGGATCTTGTTAAGTCACTAGGATTTTTTTCTAAAATAGTAATTTTCCGTTTCAAAGAAGTCATGGGAAAAATTACTTATTGAGTCCAATGGTGATATTTCACTAGTTATTTTCTTTTTTTTGCCGTCTTTGCCAGCCTGGGAGTAACAACCACAGCCCAAGAGAATGGCTCCTGGCTGTCACGCCATGATCGCAGGACTGGGGTGAAGCAGGGTTTGGCAACTACCACCTAGTTTCCACAAATCACCTGTTTTCACTAACTACAGCTCACGCCAGAGCAGTCTGTTCTTGCAAAGACTGGTTTGCAAGTTGAAGGCTGGAGACCCCATCACGGGGTTGTGTTTCTGAGTTCAAGATCCTCCGAGTTCTGTGCGTCCCCCAAAAAGGGGGCCCAGATTGGCTGTGAAACTGGTGGCAGATGCTCCAGGGACATAACTAATACTAGCGAACCCTCCCAGAGCAGTTCAAAGGCAAAGTTAAAGCAGAGCAGTGGGCAATTTGCCCCTGGGAACAGCACATACCAAAGCCCAGCTCCCAATCCCACATCCACTCATTTCCTGATGCTTTTTACTACATGTGCAACAGCTCGTGTTTAACGTTGTCCTTTCCAACCCCCACCGCTCATTTTGTTCTCGGGTCGAGGCAAGAAAGCAGGCTGGGGTGGGTCCCAGCAGTCCCAAGGGGGCCTGGCACGCTGCCCCAGGGAAGGCCCCCGTGGCAGCGCCGACCGCAGCGCTGGAGCCCGGGACTGCGCTCCCTTTGGGACTGCGCTCCCCTTTGGGACCGCGCCGCCCGCCGGGTCGCCTCGCCTCCAACCCCCGCGGACTCACGGCCCTCGTGGCTCACTGCCACGGCTCCCTGCGCGGCATCCTCCCCGGAGCGGAGCAGGCGGCTCAGGCTCTTCATTGCTGCCCTGGGCTCCTCTTCCTCCTCCGCCAAGGGAAAGAGCCCCAGGCCGGTGTGCCGAGGGAGGTGTCCTGCGCTAGCCCAGACAAACCGGTTCCTAAGACGTCAGCACACGCAGCCGGGTCAAACATACAGCTGCGGGCACACCTGCACAGCACCCCACTGCTGCCCGGACACCACCGCGAGAAGGGGCAGAGCTGTGGAGCACCTTTAGGAGTGTGTTCTAAGAGAAACCAAGCACTAAACATACTGCATTTCTTGACAGTGTCTAGGCATTGAACGGGATCATCCTTGCCCCATCTAATGCCACCCAGGTCTTCCCAGGAACTAGCCTGATGTGCCGGGAACAATCAGCACCCTCAGGCGCACACACGAGACAAAAAGCAGTCCCGTTGCAACAGCTTTTGAAAAGCCGTGCCAGAAGCATGTGTACAGACACACAGAGGTATCACAGCTTGCATGGGATGCCTATAGCCAGGTCATGGGGCTCTCTATGCAGGTTGAAAACCATTTTGGGGAGTTACTCTCATCATTGTCAACCAATGTTCACCTGACAGGAGAGGGTGACCAACCCTGCACTCTTAGGTGCTTCACACAGCCTTACGATGTGAGAGACTGAGGCACTTCTGACATAAATTTGTGACATAAATTTGTGACATAAATAAAATTCTGACATAACTATGCACATGTGGTAGCAATATTGATCCAATCACAAGACCCTTCAATTTCAGGTAGAAAACGTTTGCACTTGCTTTTGTCAAAGTCCTATCAAAATTAAAATACACACCCCCAAAGGTTCGGTTTTGTGAACTGAAATACTGAGATCCATCTAACCTATTTCTCAACTTACCTTGAAGTCCACTATGACTTTGGTCTACTTAAGCCTGAATTGGTATTTCCTTTCACATAGACAACTATTTTTCCACAACAGGGCATAATTTTTTTTAAAAAAGTGACTATCTTGAATTTTTACTTTAAAAACAGCCTTTGATATTGCTACTTCAAAATAAATATAGGAAAACTAGTCCCAAGTAAGGAGAACCACCAGTATTCAGCCTCACACAACTGTAGACACATTTGAGATCCTTCACTGTAATTTTTTCTTACATTAAATTACACCATATTAATTTCCAAGACAACTAACACCAACCTGTCCATAACAAAATTAATGTAAAAGACTCAAGAGTTTATAAATTTAACAAATTTGGATACAAAAACTATTTGCTCAGATACTGCTTACCATAGATAAAGAGATTTCACAATTCTTATCTCCTTTAAACATTTTTGGTATAGACAGGTGGTGATGTATAAAAATCTTTACACCGAAAATATCTTTACAATCTAAATTGATACACTTCAGGCTGATAAGACAATTGCACCAACTGTTCTTCAGTAAGTGAATGTAACTCAGCTGAAAGAAAAAACAAGCCTGCAAAAGTAAGTTCAGTGAGAATAACAAGCAACTGATTTAGCAACAACCATGGAGATTTCACTTTCACTTGCTTTGTGAGTCAAATGTTCCAGCAATTTCTTAAAAGGAAGAAAGGTAGGTCTGTATTATTTATGTTAATGCAGATGGTTTTCAATGCTAATGCTCCTTTTCAAAATGAGTGACAACAGACAAACAACTGTGGAGTGATTAGGTTTGCCTACAAAGCTGGCATCAAAGGAAGAACAGATTTGCAGTCTCATACAGGGTATCAGTTACAGTAAAATCAAAATTTTCAGTCATGAAACACCAGCTGTTAATTTCCAGTTCTAATTACTATTACATAGTACTATTTCACAGTGTACCCTGCACTTAAATGTTATATGTAGCAAGTTTAGCACATTCTCTAACCACATCCTGCAATCTTCCCCCTTTCAAATGTCCTCACAGACTGTAGAAAGACTGACACAGAAACTTATAGAGGTGAAGAACCCAAAACAAAGTGCAGAGCAAGGAACTACTGCAACATATTCCTTACTTGACTTCACAGAGCTCTCACTCTGACAGGAAATCTGAGCACTTTAATACTTAAGATAACAGTAGTAATACATACAGAAATGAGTAGAGCCAACATAAAAATAAAATGTAAGGTAAGACACAAGCATGTTGAATGTGTAGACTATCTAAATTCCTTTCTTCAGAACTGGCAGAGGGAGTAACATTAAGATCACAGAATTATTATCCTTTTTCTCTGTTACTCATAACTGAAACAGGAATTCAAGATAAAGTACTTATACGTATACCTTATATAAGTAGATACACTACACAAGAAGTCACATCTGCTGCTAACCTGGATCATTCACATGCTTCAGAACTATAGACATAGTAAGTGTGGAATGGCTCACATACAGGAAATCATTTACAATTAAGTTAAAGACAGTTATAAAGAAACTGTCACATATGAATAAAATCAGATTTTAATTTAAGATCAATTGAATAAACACGCAGAGTCACTGAGGAAAATGCAAAACAAAAACACTGCTTATACAGTCTTCTCCACAAGAAACAAGAAATATTGCGTCACGGAAATTGTCAACAATGCTTAATCATGAACTGAAGGTCTTCTTCAGATAAAAACGGTAATAAATATGGTATAAAAACTATAAAAAGTAGGGGAGAAAGGATTTGTAAACCAGTAAACACATACAAGATTGTTTTGGGTTTGCATGGCCAAACTTTGGTAGCAGGGAGGCTACAGGGGTGGCTTTTGTGAGAAGCTGCCAGAAGCTTCCCCCACATCTAGCAAAGCCAATTGTAGTCAGCTCTAGACGGGCCCACTCCTGGCCAAGACTGAGCCAAGCAGAAAGGATCTCTGTGATAAGAGGGTTGAGAAGAAAAAAATGTTATTGCACAGTTGTAATTGTGACCACAGAAGAAGGGAGTGAGAATGTGTGAGAGGGACAGCTCTGTACACACCAAGGCCAGTGGAGAAGCAGGGGCAGCGGGTGCTCCAGGCGCTGGAGCTGGGATTGCCCTGCAGCCCATGGTGCAGCCCATGGTGAGAGAGCTGTGCCCCTACAGCCCACAGAGGGGACCCACACCAGAGCAGGTATGTGAGAGGAGGTTATGACCCCCTGGGAAGCCCACACTAGAGCAGGGACCTGCAGACCTGTCTGAGAGAGAGAGAGATCTGGAGCGGGTTTCCTGGTAGGACTTGTGACACCGTGGGGGACCCATGTTGGAGCAGCCTGTCCTTGGAGGACTGCACCCCATGGAAGAGTGACCCACACTGCAGCAGTTCACTGAGAGCTGCTGCCCATGGGATGGACTCATGTTGGAGAAGTTCACTCACGGAGAACGGTCTCCCGTGGGAGGAACCCCATGCGTTGGAGCAGGGGCAAGACTCCTCTCTGTGAGCAGGAGCAACGTATGAGGAACTGACCACAACCCGCGTTCCCTGTCTCTGAGTGATGCTGGGGAAGGAGGCAGAGGTGGGAAGGGGAGAGGCATGCAGGAAAGGGGGTTTTAAGGTCTTATTTTACTTCTCATCCTGCTCTCATTTTTCTAAGTGATTAATTCAATTAATATCTCTAATTAGAGCCTGCTTAGCCCATGACAGTATTTGATGAGTGATCTCTCCTGGTCCTTATCTCAACCCATGAACCCTTCATTATATTTTCTCTCCCCTGTTGAGCTGCAGACACATGTGAGAGTGGCTTTGGTGGCTGCCTGGCATCCAGCCAGGGTCAACCCACTATGGAATTGTAATAAATAATTTACAATTACACTATGGGTTTTATTTTCACATCAATACTGACACATCCGCAACCCTTTCATGACACTAGGATAACTTGATGACAATTCCTTTTTAAAGGCAAGATGGCAAGGCAACTTTTGAGGCTAAACCAACTAACTTATTTTTTTCAAGTACTTAAGAGTAGCTTGCTTTTTGCTATCTAATGCTTGTGTAAAAATAGACATTTTAAAGATATACACACAATGACAAAGTAATACTTAAGATTCTACACTTTATTGAATCAGTGATACAAACTAAAAAAGTGATAGGCATTCACTTTTTAAACAGCAATAGCAACCTTATGTTCCCTCAGTTGCTTTTATGTCTTTCCTACCAGAAGCTCCCATGTTTGTCAACAGCTCATGCTGTGTTTACTGACCTGGTTTAGAAAAAGTTAACTGAATCAATTTACAGTCTGAACTAGTCCAGCTGATTTGGTCCAAAGCAGATAAGGGAGCACCAACAGGAATTCAAATGACAGAGCTGTGGTACAGTGGCATCTGACAAACAAACAGATAAGCAGGTAGAGATGGCATAATCATTCCAGCAACTCTGAAAACAGGAAAGCATATTCTTAACTGAGCTTGGGCATCTAAGACATACCATCAATACATTTGTTCATTTAAAAGCAAGCAAATCCCAACAGAATTGAACAACAAAATAGATGCTTTTACAGCAGCCACTTCTTCAAATGACTTTGCAGTTAAAAAGCAATTTATATTTCATACAGATGTTGGCACTGTTTGTATAACTTCTAAGAAATATGCTATTAAAATAAATTATTTGTCTGATAAATATTTAATTATAATAAAATGTCTTTAAACAATTTGATGTGAACAGAAAAAATCTAAACAAAGCATTTTAAATATTTGCACTTAACTTCCTATTTTCATATATGCACTCATAGAATACACTTTATTCAGAAATACAAAATAATTTAAAGAGAAAGCTAAACAATAAGAAGGTTCATTCTCTTGTATTTGCACATAATTCAGTATTATTGCACCATGAAACCTTTTAGTTAGAGTAAATTTAGTGCTACTCACTGGCAACACTTTCAAACTGTAAAGAAGTTTTCAGTCTCTTTGGAAAGGTCAAAGAGCAAACAGCACTTGTCTGAGTATCTGGAGAAATCCTTCTCTCAATCAACAGATTTTTTAACATTTTTTTAAATAAGTGAAGTCACTGGGTATCTCACCACTAGTCATTCAGATCTGGTCAATCAACTCTTACTGAAGTAATTTTCAGTAAACAACTGAAATGAACAAATGAAAGCTTGGTAGTGCTCCGAGTTCTGACCCCATGTTAACTGCGAGACTAACACACTTTTGTGTCCACTGCAAAGACAGACATTTGTTAGCTGAAATCAAGCAACTCAGCTCTTCTTTGTTATCACACGGTTAATCTCATAATTTTATTTTTACAATAAAATCAATAGAGAAGACAGAAGTCCAGGTGTGGGAAGAGGTCCTTCATTAAGTACAGTGAGGCACCCTAGCTAATGATTCTTGTGTCCTCGGGAGCTAAATTAAAGTGCTAGCAAATTCTGATTCTTGGAAACAAGTATTATTCCCCAAAGAAAAAAGAAATAAAAAACCCCCTTCATTTTACCTCTTCTTCTATCTCAGACATCATGTTCTTGTTATACAGATAGTAATGGTTCAAAAAATGACAGGCACCTGAATCCAGGTTACTGCCAGTGCTACTTAGATTGCAATCATAAAACTCTATGAAGTGCTTCATATAGAACAAGTTGCTACGCAGTCATTTAAAAAACATTTCAATTGTATGTTTCGAATTGCTCGATTTGGCCTTTTTTGGTACTGACTGTGAAGCTGTTAGTCCAGACCTAAGGTTAAACAAAGGGAAAAAATGAAACAGTAAGAGGTTAAAATACACAATACATACCAATGCAAGTTTTACAGCACTCAATATTTTTCTAGATTTACTTCATTATTTTAAAATAAGTTGTGTACTCAACTTCCAGAAAGCACTTACCTTTTTGTTCCTTGTGATGGATTTGTGCATTGCCGTCCTTTGCTTAATCCTCCTTAAAAGTAATCGAAATCAAAATTAGTAACTTCAATAAAGAAAAAATGCTTCAGAAACTATATACGTGGAAGAATTTTAAAAAAAATTTAATCTGTTTCAAGAAGCAGATAACATTTTTATTACTTGCAGTTTGAATACTGTAGTTTATATTACCATTTTTAAAACAGAAAACCAAAAAGCCTTTAGGTTAATAAATCATAAGGGATTACTTTGAACCTTGTAACAGTTTTCAGAAATATTTCAGTATAATGTAGTTGATTTTCAAGGTAGTAGTTGAAAATTACATTTTTAATTTTTTATCATGCAGGGGAAAAAAAAGCAACTTCACCTAAAATAAGACTTCAATTTAAATTAAAGCCTGTCTGCACATGTAATAGCAGTATCACTTTGAATTTTCTTGTAAAATATTTTTATTGTAAGTTTTCATTGTATTCTGAAAATTCTAACTCACTAGCATTTTAATTTCCTTTTATAAGGTTCCCAAAATAGATGGCGAACTACTTTAGGCAGATATTTTACTACCTGCACATGTACTCCAATCTGGCAAAAGATGAACTCTTTGTCAAAGAGAAACTACTTCAGAAAACATAAATGCTATGGCATGTTACAGGTGCAGCTATGTGATATATTTTATTAGATATAAAACAGACTTGAAAGCTTCTTCCTTTAAGCTCTAGCTATCATCTCCCTATTTTTGCTGGCACATGACATAATGGAGCCTTTCTGTTTATTGCATCTGAAACAATCCAGGTTGAAGAAGTTTTCATTGATCCTCACTTTAATCTCAGTGGCCTTCTGGATCTGTTTGGGTGTACCCAATTTCCAGAAATAAACAGTAATCCCTATGTCACCTTTGCAGAAAATGGGAGAGCACTGACAAACTAACATCACATTCATAAATCTAGTTTGTCATGAAAATCAATTTGGTACTTTTTATATAAAAATGTTCACTCCTGTGGAGGCCCTACCTAAATGAGCTTGCTGAGAAAATAATTCAAAGTCCCAAAAAGTTCCAAGTACACCACTGTCTAAGTATCTTAACTGCAAAAGAAGACAATGTGAGTAATCAAATATATACTAATGCATATGCTTACCAGAGAACACTCTGTTTGAATTTTCCATATTAGAGGTCTTCGGAAAATCCTCTTTTTCTGTCAGCTCCTGGATAAGGCCTTTATTTAAACAGACATCCACATGTCTGTTAAATGACACAAGACTGGTGGTTTTCTGTTCTGTATTACAAACTGGACAAACAAGAACACTGTCTTGTTCGGCTTCAAAGAAACAGGATGAACTAGTTCCTTCTGTATGTTCAGTCTTGTCAAAATGATCTTCATTGTCTTGTGATATTCTTTTGGGGAAGAGACATTGTTTCATACACACATTTCTAGCAATGTCACTGAGATTGCTAGGCTGTCGTTTTCTCGGAGATTTATCAGGTATTATCTGACCAAATTTTCCTGTGCTATTATTAGTAGAGTTGTCATGTACACTTGCAGACTGGTCCGTTCCTGCTAATTGATCTGGTTTATCCTTTTGACATTTATCAACATACTCATTTTTAAACTGTGGAAGAAAGTTAGGTGTATTTTCTCTTGAACTGTCATTTTCCAATATTTCCACAGTATCTTTAACACACATCCCACTGAGGCACTCATCAATGTGTCTGTTAAGTTCTTCCAAATTATTGCTGCTTTGCTTCTCAAAGCAAACAGGACAGGTGAAGATTTTACAAAAATTCAAATTCTGTAAATCTGTGACTTTCTTTGTTTCTTCCACAAAATTTGCTGATGATTTATTTTCATGAAAGAGCTGCTTACCTCTGCTTTCATTTGGAAAAACATTTTCACTGTTTAGTTGTCTTGCTGCTCGCTTTTGATCAAAAAAGCTCCCTCTATGATGTGCTTCTGAATTCTTTGCAAAATACTCTTGGTTGGACTTCTCTGGCTGAAGCCTAAGGAAACCAATTTCTTTTCCCGATTTTAGAAAACTTGTAATGCTTTTTTGTTGGTATTTCTTTTCTTCTTCAGTTAGAAATCCTGATACTCGTACACCTAATGATTAAAACCAAACTTACAATAACAATTTTATGAAAGCTTGATACTAACTCCTAATTAAAACCTTTTGGGGTATACATTCATTCAATAAAGGTACAATTTGTCTCTAAAAAGATACTAGACTACCTCCAAATGCATTACAACATCAATGCAATTTTATCAGACCCAAGCATTAGCCCGACCATAATACTAATATCAGTACCTGAAGTTTTAACTGATTGCATTATAACACAAAGCTATAAATACAGTTACACGGAATTTAGTCTGGAAGTTTTATATGAACTTTATTCATCAAAATATATTGTTCTTCAGCACTTTCTAATATCTTAGACAAGTAAATTTTATATATCACTAAATGTTTCAAGCAGAATGCATAAGTACCTGAAACATGTCTTAGAGTCCAAACACAGTTTACTGTTGTCAGAAATGTTTGCATCTCCTGCAGAACATTGCACTTTCAGATCTGTAAGCACTTCCGTTATGGTGCAAAGCAGATTTAAAAGCTCTTTTGAAGCAGCAGAATTAAGCACTGCTATCAGTCAAGATTCTACTGTCATGATGATATGAGTGTTGCACAAGAAAGGTACAACCTCAATTAGTAAAACTTCCTAAGTCACCATTCAGCACTTATTAGTAAAACTTCCTAAGTTACTCATTCAGCACAGATTTATTTCACTTTGCAAAAACTACAAGGGAAATAGAAAAAGGATAAATGCATTTATACTAGTTTTACTTTAAATCATGGTGTGGTATCTCAAAACACTGTAAGATTTCATAACTCTGAAAAGGAAGAATGAATTTAAAATATCTTACCCATAAGTCTTATCCGTAGAGGGTGAGGAGCAACACTATCAATTTCTGTTCCTAGTAAATCTTTAGCAACAGTAAATATTTCCTCCTCAGTAGAAACAGAAGACAGCACAGTTGAAGCTCTTGTTTTAACTTCAAAGTTCACATTCTTAAGCTTCAATGTAACAGTTTTACCCTAGCAAAAAAATACAATTAAAAAATGTTAAAAATTTATGCCATATATGGCACAAAAACAATTATTACGTAGCATGTATATAAGGGCCCTTAAGGCATAGTCAAGACTGCACAGCAATGGGCACTCCCAAGAATTTGTCTGCAAGATTCTGTACTTGCCCCTACATTTCTGCCAAAGTCAAATTCTCTGCACTAGGTCATTTGACTGCGGTTCTCAGCAGACCATCTGCCACAAGTGCACATTCAACTGAATGCATGTTTTGGCTACAGGCACAATTTCTACCCCATCTAAAAAAAATATTTCCTCATCTGGAAATTTTCAGTGCCAGATATCCTAACTATTAAGAATACAAAAGCAATACATCATTCCAGATTCATAGAAACCTCACTTCTTCCTGCATAGTACTATCACAGCCACACACAGTATTTGTGTTTGGCACAGATATTTCCCTGGCAGCACCTTCCAAACAATTTGTGTGATTTATCATGTCCATCCAAATGTAAATAACTAGCACTCTCTTTGTTCTGGTGCTTTTGTAAGCTTATCCCTTTGTACTCCTTGGCTGATTATCTCCCTTTCAACTTGTCATCTTTTGAGACAATCTTTTATGGCTGAAGATAAACAACAATTCTTTTAAGTCTTAAATGTTATTCCTTGGTTTACCATAAGTCCTTCAAAGAAAATATGAACTGTTCTTTCCAAGAAATAAACAGGTAACTGGAGAGAAGGAATAAATGGACTGTTTCTACTACTGATATCATTGAATGGTGTGAATAACTTGTCATAAAGTTTGGCACATGTCAAGTTCTTAAACTGCAAAACTGGCTATTGACTGCATCCTGTATATATACAGGAGAGAAATAGTGTTTTAAATACATTAGTATTACATGACTGACCAAAGCATGGCTTACAGACAGTCAGCTCTATTACTGCCTTACAAACATTGCTTTTAGCATAAAATGTTTACATGCCAAATAACTCGATTAATTTTTCATGTTTCAAAACTCGATTTAATTTTTATCCCACAAGTATTGCTAGATAGCCACCTGCACAACAAAATGCTGCCTAACTCATTCTAAACATCTACAAATTAAAGACTGCAGACTTCAGAAGATAGATTGCATGGTATGATGTTGCTGAAAGCATTTATACTAAAGCTGCACAGAATTGTTGGAGTACAAAGTGTCTTTTTGCAAGTAACCTGAAAAATATAAATACCTTAAGTCCTTCTTTCTGTAACTCTTGAGCAAGGTCTCTGCAGAGTTCTCGACACAAACTGTACTGGTCTTCTGCTGTGTTTATTTCACTGAAAGTTCTAAGACAAAAATACGATGCTTTTCAGTATGAATCCTATAGTAAGTTCAGTGTCTGCAATCTAAAATTATTTTTTATTTTGTCAAACAATACTATAATCAGAAGAATATTGTATAGGTTCGAATTCTTACTTCAAAGAACAATGACTACTAACAGGAATATTTTGTTTGCAAAATGTTTGAAAGGCCCATCAAATAATGAAATAATTTGGCTTTCAATTTTTCATGCACTATTTGAAAATGATTCAGATTTCATGTCAATGCGTATGTATTTGCAAGACAGAATACTAACAGTAAGTGAATTCATAGATCCAGCCAAGCTATTTGTATTTAATTCACTTTGTACACACTGTCTAACATCAGAAGAAAGCCAGGAGCTGGAAGTCAACATCAGAGCCAAGTATCAGAAATAAATAATGCAGATGCTAAGAAAAAGATGGCAGCTATGATAACTATGTCTAGCCTCAGAGGAAAAGCTATCTTTCTGCCAAAAATGCTGCCAACTGCCTTTGCTAGAGCTTCTTTGGAGGGAAATTACAGTGATATCTTTTTGTTGTACATTCGCTTTTTAGTAGTAACATCACAGGAAAAGCAACCTTCAGTTAGTCAAGGTTTTAAAAGAAATGGTAAGCAAAACTTACAGACAGCATACACTTTGGAAAGGTCTCACTAATACATTGTTTCATGTCAAGCTTTATATTTAGAAATGTAAGGTCAATAAAATTACAATGGGTTTTGTATCTCTAAGTTATAGTCAGGTTTACCTGATTGTATTGAAAAGACAACCTCTATTAGGATTCATATTCCCCTAAGAATGTTTGCAGGCTGCCAAACTAATTGGATGAGTACTCCACTGTGGGTCCCATTCCACTATCCAAGGAGTAATACGCTATTCAGACAATACTGCAGTGATTGAGAAGCTATAAAAGTCCAAGGCTTGGAAGGGAAAGAATAGAGAGAATTCTATTTCAGGGTTGTCTCCTCCCCCATATAAACTAGTTTCATGATCTCAGAAGCCTGCAGACATTTTTACTCTAAAATTGTTCCCTTTGAGGAAAAGAAAGAAAGAAAAAAAACAACACAGAAAGATACTATAAAGATGCCCAAAATATCTGTCTGATTCCAAGGCAGCACAAAACTAAAGCCATAAATTTTTCAGCTGTGATGTTACCAAAATCGTATTTGCTTTCTCAAGTTGCTCACAGCTATTAAGTCACAAAATAACAGGACTAAGCATCTTTTCTTACCACCTTTACTAAGAAAACAAGAGATTATAGGGATAATTATCACAGTGCTATACAGATTCTCCTGGCAGGACTAATTTTTTAAAAATTAACTATCTTCTTAAGGAACCTTACATTGGTTAAAAACATTAGTTAAGAAATACATGTGACTGCAGGCTACTACACTGATACTGACATTAAGATTAAACAGATTAAAAAATTTCAAGCCCTTTTCTATTTCTACCTTATCTTATGGCTTAAAGGTCACTTTGATGCATTAAAGTCACTAGCAGAACGGGATGATAAGAGAACACACAAACTGACAAAATACCTCCATGGAGTTCTGGAGCCAAGGGCAAAAAATAATGCAAGCTTGAATCTGATTTGGTGAGCTTGTTGTATTTGTAGGTTTTTAAATAAATACATAATGAAATTATATGACTAATAAAAGTATACATTACTTGGTATTTAGTTCTTCCAATGGTTAATGTAATTTTTTCAATATTAAAGAAGCATACCTTTCAGTGCTCATACTTTTTCTTTCTCCGTCCCTTTAAAGAGGAAAAAAAAAATTATACTTTCTTGATGAAGAAATGTTATCTTTTCAATAACTCAGAGTCAACCAATCATGCTCGAATACCTAACAGCAGTCTTTTCTATAAAGTCAGGATGCTAACTTTTCCTACAAATCTTGTACATCAAGTTTCAGCAAGTTCAAAACGGAGAATTTAAAAAAATACTGTAGATTAAGTAAAGACAAAGATCAGTCATGGATGTATTTTTAAAGAAAAACAATTTAAAAAACAAACCAAATAAAAAATTCCCTCATAACTCACCTCTTATATCAGATGGTGTCAGATTCAAAAAGAAAAACTACAGATCCTATGCTATCTCGGCTATAACTGTGATGCACAGCTTTTGAACCCTGTACACACATGTATATTTNTTTAAAACTATTAAAACCCCTGACCTTTGAAATGCTCCCTTTTTTTATCAAAATGTACTGAGAGAAATCCCAGGCTGTAAAACAACTAACTAGGGCGTATAAGAAGAAAGAGCACACCAATTATTAAGAGACTATAAAAAGTCAGTTTATATATTAATAGCAAAAAACATGTTGAAAACTGTGTTTTATCTTTTACCAAGTCATTTTAAAGTCAGTCTTACCACATATTTTAAAAAATATTTTAAAAATTCTGAATAGGAAAAAAAAAAAAACAACACAAATTTTAAACTGCTAACTACATATATTATTTTGTAGTCAAATGGATAAAAGGGTAGAGATTATTGTCAGAGAAGTTACAGATATAATACAGAATAGGTTTTTCAGAAGTGCATAAGACATTCTGGAACTTCTAATAAAATCAAATCACTGTCAAGCTATTTTAGAGTAGAATTTCAATACTTTGGAAAGGATTATTTTTTAAAAAGGAATTAACACTTAATTAAGGCTTTTTGTT
>VXBS01001456.1:68622-79763 GCA_013400255.1 Sitta europaea
ATCTGAGGATCTGAGGAAATAGTTTGCTTTCAATCTAAATGATTGTTCATCTTAAAGGTGATATGTTAAAGCTTTTTTTGTTTGTTGCTTTCTTTCTTCTCAGAAAAGGATATTCAATTAGTGTCCTTTAACAACTCTTCTGTGTACAAGGAGATCTCTCAGAGCAATTTCATTTCAGGTCATTCTTCTGTTTGTATGTATTGGAAATAACAAATCTGGTATTGCCAGATTCTCTTAAAAGAAGGCAGTCAGACACAATAACTATGAGATTATCTATTNAAACTGCTAACTACATATATTATTTTGTAGTCA
Organism: Sitta europaea; assembly: GCA_013400255.1. Lineage (NCBI taxonomy): Eukaryota > Metazoa > Chordata > Aves > Passeriformes > Sittidae > Sitta > Sitta europaea. The sequence continues at coordinate 68,935 of VXBS01001456.1, forward strand.
AATGGATAAAAGGGTAGAGATTATTGTCAGAGAAGTTACAGATATAATACAGAATAGGTTTTTCAGAAGTGCATAAGACATTCTGGAACTTCTAATAAAATCAAATCACTGTCAAGCTATTTTAGAGTAGAATTTCAATACTTTGGAAAGGATTATTTTTTAAAAAGGAATTAACACTTAATTAAGGCTTTTTGTTACACAATAGTAAAAAAACCCAGTAAAACAGTAAAATACTGTTTGTGTTTTTTTAAAAAACATGTTTGTCTGCAGGACAGGCTTAGAAATTACAAATATTACTGAATATATTGCTGAATATGCACTACTAAGACTGACTTCTCCCATCCTAAAAAGGAAGCTAAAAGCCATGAAAGTACAGTGAACCTTAATAGAACATATATTAAAAAGGATATAATAATCATCAGTTCTATTCCACCAAATTCACATGTTGATAGTACAAATATATAATCCTGATAAGAGACACAGAAACTTCCCTGACAATATACCACCAGAGAAGATCAAACACCTTTTTGATTTTCATTATAATCCAATAATCATAAACACTAATGAATGTGTATTGTTTTAGAAGAAGAGGGAGCGTGCAACTCTGCTTAGCACATTTTAGTTATGTTCAGCTACTTTGATAATTATAGGGTTTTCCTACCTTGATTTCTTGACACACAATTATTTATAACTTCTCTGAAAGACTTTTTGGATTTCATATTTAGACACGGCTATACAAACCTTTGTTTTTTCATGTTTTGCTACTGCATCTTAGACATAAGTACAACAATAACAGGCATCAAGCATTTAAAAAAATATTAAACAAGAGTATTTCCATACTTGCCAATTAAATAATATGTTCAGTATGTAACATACACAGGGAAACATTCAGAATAAAGTTAACACAGAAGGAAAAAATCCCCATGGCTTACTTTTCCAGATGTGTTGAGCCCAAACCAAGGGAAATATCTAAGAAATTACGCCAAGAGACTTCTGAAAAAAGAAGAGAAAGCAGCGCCCTCTGCTGGTAAAGTTCTGAGCAAGTCACAATTCCCAGGGCTTTTAACATCTTCTCTGTTACTTTTCCAATACCTGGCACCTAGAAGAGTGTATGTAACATTATACTGGAAAATTTCCATTTGTAGATCCATTACCAAGAACAACTTGAAACATACATAACATGGAAGATTACCTAGAAAACTCTATCTTTTCAGTCGTAATGTTGCTTCTAGAACATAAAAATGTTACATGACAGAAGAGTAAATGTCATCGCATCTCTTACCTTTCTAATGGGCAAATCTTTTAGGAAGTCTAGCACCACTAGTCTCTCAGGAGAAATTCTATATTGGCCATTAGGTTTATTACGATCACTGCACATTTTTGCTAGCATTGTATTTGGTGCTATTCCTTAAAAACAAACAAAAAACCATGGTAATTTAAAAAAACATAAGACGAAGATTAATTTCAACTATCTGACATTTACAAGCCAAAGAGTAGCCCATACATTTCGCAAAGACTAAAATAAGGAAAATAATTATTATAACTGATAATCAGATTTTATACAATTATGCAAAGAAATTTTGTGGCCATCATGAAAGGATATAAATTCATGTAATAGATAAAATATAACTTAAATAAAGTTTACTTCCTATTTTAAGAGCATAGCGCTTGCTGTGTTACCCTAAGTCAAGAGGGTTTAAATACCAAGTCCTTAAAAATAACATGAGTCAACAGTTTTATGATGGTGATTATGGTAAGAAAATGCATACAATGGTAGTAAGGAGTATTTCTTTCTCATATTTCAGCAAAAAGACTTTTTTTGACAAAATCTAACACATTTTATTATTTTGTGGGCTACCACTGGAATGTAGTCATTTATAAATTTATATATATTCCATAGACATCAGAGGAATTAGGAGAGATGGCTCTTTTCTATCAAAGTAACTGTTTTTACAAATTAACTATGGAATTTGTTTAGCAAAAGAAAGAATAACTTTCTCCTACAGCCCTAGAGATCTAAATTTTCATTTGCTCACTAACATAACATATTATTCAAGATGGTAGAAATAACTTTATTTATTATTGATGATCAGTATCTTTTCAGTTACCCTTCTAATTATTTTTAGTTTTTGGGCTTAACACCCTTGTTTGCACTTATAAAAGCTATGCCTGTTTTCTACACACTAACTTATCCTTAAAAAGACAAAACTTCAGTAAACAAAACTGTTATTTTGCTATGAGATAACATACATGGGAGAGGGTTTCATCCTGCCTTCTCTTACTAGCTGTTTCATTGCCTCTGCTCAGATGCCACACTTTCATTTCACACCTTCTGCAGCTGCTTCATAAAGCTCACCATTGCCTGGTGCCTCGCTGACCTGATTCATAAAGCAGTTTGGATGGCATCCAAACTACGTGGCTAGAGACATACACTGGTTTTAGTCAATCAAAGCAGCTGAGACTTACAGGTGGGCTGTCTGAAGTCAAGACAAAGAACTTGTATTAAATATTATTAAATTATTATTAAATATTAAATAAATATTAACTATCAAATTAATATTTAAATATTAAATATTTTATTTTATAATAAAGTAAAAAAAGTTACTAAAGAGTTCATTATCTTCAGCATATATTTACTTCTCTAGGACTAACATTTTAATGAATTTTGATACTGTTTTAAGCAAGGAACAGTGTGAAGTTAAAAACACAACAGCACAGATCTGCTATTCAAACTAAAAGCAGTTTAGAAATCAGTGACAGATTTCACTATGACCCACTGTCTGACAAAAACAATTTACATGATGCACTAGAATAACCACCTGTGCTAAGATTAGCTCAAGTGCACTGGTCATTCTTTCTCACTGCTCACTCTTATTTCAAGTAGAAAGAAGCAAAAAGATTATGTAACTGTTTCAATTATTAAAAAAAAAAAAGACTAAAAAAAGCAAACAAAGCGTAGTGGCTTGGATAGTCATGACATCTCTTGAAATAATTGGAAGTCACATTCTTTGCAGACCTTCAAAGATAGTACATTTTTTTGTAGCAGAAGAATGCTGTGGCAAGGCTAAGTTCTTAATCAATGCCCTCTGAGATGAAAGTAGAAGACATTATAGGAAATACAAAGATTAATTATTATTCATATGTGTCTGAATACCTGCACTAGCAGTCAGTTGAGTTTTCTGCTCAATCCTAAAGCGAATTTCCTTCACAACTTCCTCTGCAGAAGTTCCAAACACAACTGAGTTTTCCACTGATAGGCCTCTTTGTTCAAGGTTGTCATCCATCAGAGATGTATTGTCTTCAAACAGTACTGGTGAAGAAGAGACTTCACCTTCATTAAATTTGGCAGACATATTCACACTATCTAAGTTAGACAAAACCACAAACAATTAATACATCCATATAGACTGATTTCCTTCTTCAGTGGCTTCAGCATTTGTAAGCAGTTTTCTTTCTATTTTTAATTAGAGAAAGCAATTGCATTGGTTTTTTGTTTAAAGACTGGAGAGATGCTTCATTTTTGCTATGATTTGAGCTTGGCTGGGATTGGAGGAATTGGCTAGTAGACTGGACATAACTTCCAGAAAAGCAAAAGGTTTAATGGCCTGTTGCTGTAGCAAAATCATCAAGATTTTATCATTATTTTTGTTTTATATCAGATTGAAGGCTAGATGCTCACTTTCACAGAATTTTTTTCAATATTCTCCAAACCAAATTAGGGTTCTGGAACATCTAGTTCTACAATGATCAGAGCTTCTCACTTTCAATGGCAGTCATAGTAGAACAAGTAATGTCAGCAGCCCTTTGTCTAACTACAAACATTACTGCTACAGTTTCACATTCTGAGCACTTGTTTTTGTTTCAGAGGAACAAAGGTATCAGGCAAGTGTGAAGAAGCACCTGACTTCATATCAGTGATATTGATTTTGTAAAGACTATGCCAGTTTGTTGCTTTCTATTTGATGAATGCTTTTCTGTAGTAGTGTATGCTTGATTATCCTCTTAATGACTGTAGAAATTTTGAATACAGATAGTATAAATATTCCAGTTGGTGCATCATTCAACCATTTGTATGACTACTTCTTTTCTATTGTTCCCAAGTACATACAATTGTGGATGTGGTTCCAACTCCATCTTCCAGAGCCAAGTGAAATCCAGTAATATCTCAAATGTTACTAAAATTCTGCAGTGCTCCTGCTATTATTTCCAAAATTATCAAGCTGAATTGTAATACAAAGCTAAACCACACCATTTGGTTTAGAAAACCTAACACCACTTTTCAAACATTTTATTCACATTAAAAGAAAAGAAATCCTTCAAGTCCAAATAATTAGCAGCATACATTTTATTCATAGGTGAGCAGTACAGAAAGTTAACCTGTAAACTAACCAAATTTGAGATAGAGAATATATTGGAGAACAAGGACTTATGGAAGGACTTAAGTTCCTACACTTTCAGGGGAAAGCTTATAAGCACATATGACTGGCAACCCCTGCTCCCAACCCCATGTAATGTGGTCAGCATGTCTTTCTACTCCTTGCCTGCCTGCATGTCCCAACACCCGGCCAGTCCACTGCTGCAAGCAACCCTGATGCAGCACCGGGAAGCTGCAGCCCCACAGCACTGCCTGCCTGCAGCCCCCACAGCACTGCCTGCCTGCAGCCCCCACAGCACTGCCTGCCTGCAGCCCCCACAGCACTGCCTGCCTGCCTGCAGCCCCACAGCTCTGCCTGCCTGCAGCCCATCCAGCTCTGCCTGCCTGCAGCCCCCACAGCTCTGCCTGCCTGCAGCCCATCCAGCTCTGCCTGCCTGCAGCCCCCACAGCTCTGCCTGCCTGCAGCCCATCCAGCTCTGCCTGCCTGCAGCCCCAGAGCAGTCCCTCTAAATCTCATCTCTGATGGGTCCTGAGGAGGATCTTGGACTAGAGCTGTCACTGGACAGTGAGACCTGGGACATCGGAACGGCCAGAGACACTTCTGCCTTCATCTGCTTCCTCTGAGGACTGAGGGAGTGGCTTGTGTTCTTTAATGTGATTTTTGAGCCTAGATTATAATTGTTATATTGATACAGCAAACTGCGCTATCCACACACTCCAGGCTGTATTTTATCACGAATTCTTTATTTTGCTACTTATAGACTGCACTGCACTGACCCTGCTTGTAGAAGTCCTGTGCCATTTGAATGATAAATTCTGTACTATTGTAATAATGAAATCCTGCTAAGAAAAATAAAGCTTAAATTCTAACTATAATTTAGTGCTTTCATAGTTCTGCCTAATCCCTAAAAAAACCACTCTATCACAGTGTCAGGTAATCTCATGAAAAGTGAGTAATTTGCTTACCTATTCCTGTAGTGCTTTCTCTATTTAAAAAGAACCTTCTCTTTTCTTCAGGCCAGTTCAGCCTTTCCTCCAAGTGCTGTGTTATGTTCAGGTATGCTTCATCTAGGCCCATAGGCATAAAATTGGGATCATATTCAGCTAGTATTTCCCTAACCTTGAAAAACACATAGTGAAAGTTTAAAACCTTGTTCCTCTAAGAGCAGATCTTGACACAAAATTAGGACATGAACAAATGTACTCTGAAACTTCCAGATGATCAATAAATATTAAAGATAATCACAGTATAAATTACTTCTTGATATTATAAAATTACAGTAAAGCTTCTCTAAGTAGAAAGATACTAATAGTAAGTGAGAACTAAGCAGATTTTGAGCACTGTATATAACAGCAAAGGCCACTAAGATTAGTGTATAAGGACTTCACAACCTCTAGGTTCACTGACACTACAGTAACCATCTGAATAAAACTTTGGGGACATGGAAACTCAGCAAAGCAGATAAACTGATGCAGTTTTTTGCACTCAGTGTGTCGAGTATCAAATATGCAAAGGTTAAAAAAACTCACCAGTAACAATAAAATACTAAGTTTTAAATTACATTAAACTGAAGTTATAGAAAATATTTTAGAGAAGTGGTTAATGCCACAGATAAAACCTGTTGGGAATTTTTAGTGATAAGTCCATCTTTCTAGAAGAAAACATAATAAAATAAATGGTTGAATTAAAAGCTCTACCTTCCCTCCTCTGTTTTTTTTCTAAACCTGGAGGAAAATCTGCCTGTGTCATGTTTTTCCTACCAATTTGAGTCAAGTTCTTAGGTATTACAACATTTGTTCACATTCACTTCATCTTTCTGAAACTGAATAAAGACAGGATTCACTACTGAATTTTAAAAGACAAAATTAAATAAATTTAAATATTTTCAATCCAATTCCCAAGAGAAAAATATAACTAAAAATCCAGCCCAAGCAAATCTCTAACACTTTATACTTGACCCTATCAAACAAGAAATGAAATACACATTGTTAAATACACACAGTGAAATCCAAGATCCTAAAGTTCAAACCCATGCTGAAACATGGCATTTTTATAAATGCCCTTTTTTTTCAGAAGTGAAAAAAAAAATCAACTAAGATCTTACTTTGTATTTGTGAAGGAACTGAGGCTTCATAAAAATGAAGAAGGCCTGACATAATTTTATTAAAGTCAGAAGACTGGTGTCATGCACTAGTTTGCCCAACAGCACCAGTATTTTATTAGATGAATGTTTAAAGCTGCACTACTGAAGAATTTAATATTTAAATTACCACTTTTCATACTATCTGGAATTTTCATACTATCTGGTTATTGGCACAGTCTAAAAATAAGTACACTCACTTTCGGTTAGAGACCACTTTCAGACTTACCTCTTTACTCACTTTGCCGTATTTTTCAAAGTTTAGTGGTACTATTGTTAGATGGGGACATAGCCTTTTAGCAATAAATCCAGGCATGGCTGCACGCACACCGAATCTCCTAGCATGGTAATTTGAGGTGGACTTAAGAGATTAAGAGAGATTAAGTAAGTTTAGTGTTCAGTAATCAAACTTTTCTTTGAATTTAGTATTAAACAATAAAGTTCTAATCACACATCTCCATACAGAAAAGACTGACAAAGCTAAGAGTTTATATTCATTTTCACTTCCCCGACTCCTGCCTTTCAATCTGCTTTCATACTTTAAATTTTCATTAACATGCTTTTTACTGAAAAATCCATTTTGCATAGTCAAATCTAAGAACTGCTGTTTCCTTTATTATTTTTTGGTTTTCCACACTTCATACAAAACAATGTCATACATTTATGCTACTATTTTAAGGTTTATTAGGCTTAGGATTCATGCAATTGATTTTTGTATTAGTTTAGCATTCAGCCTTACCAACATACTCATTGATCCCACTGCTATAGGTTTTTCCTTCAGCTCTGGATTGTCTCTCATTTCCACAGCTGCATAGAAGGCATCCATGTCAATGTGTACAATTGTACTGCTAAGGTTACGGCTCTGTTCCAGTTCTATCACAAGTTTGTCCACCTGAACAGAATAAACCAGTAATTGAAATACTACTAACCTGGCAGAAGTGCAACAGTACAGATGACCCCAAAACTCAGATGCATATCGCATATAGTTAAAGAAAAAAACCTCAACAAATCCAATCCCCATCCAACCAGCACCAACAAGAAAGCCCCAACAAAGCTTTGGAGGAAACTTGCTCTCAGAGGGAATGCTTCTACAGCAATCAGTACAAAAAAATACCCCAAAACCCAATGAAAAACAAGACAGCTGTTGTGGTTTAGCCCCACCTGGCAACTAAGCTCCTGCAGCCACTCACTCCCTCATGGTGGAAGAGTCAGAGGAATAAAGGTGAGAAAACTCATGGGTTGAAATAAAGACAATTTATCACAGAAAGCAAAAGCTGTGCATGAGAGCAAATCAAAATAAGGAATTAATTCACTGCTTCCCATGGGCAGGCAGGTGCTCAGCCACCTCCAGGAAAAACAGCTTAATCATATGTAGGAGTTACTTGGGCAGACAAATGCCATAGCTGCAAAAGTCCATCCTTCCCTCATCTACACCCCACTTTGTAGACAGACAATGATGCCATATGGTCTGGAATATCCCTGTGGACAACTGGGGTCAGGTGTTCCAGCTGTGTCCCCTCAAAGCCCTTGTGCACCCCCAGACTCCTCATTGGTGGGGTGGTGAGAGCAGCAGAAAAGGCTTTGGCTCTGTGCAAGTATTGCTTGGCAATAACTAAGCATATCTTCATGATCAACACTGCTTTCAGCAGAAAACCAAAATACTGCCCTATGCCAGCTGCTATGAAGAAAACCAATCCTATCCAGACAAAACCAGCAGAAAACCCCACCCACCAAACAGCAAAACTCCACATAACATTACAAGAAAAGACATATCTGATTCAGACAGAAGCTTTGTAAGACCCTTGAGTATGAAGCTTTACTTAAAGCACTGAGTTTTAGAAGTACAAGAATGAAGTATGAGCTGTGCTGTCATGAAAATATATAAGAGAAATATTTGACATGGGATTTTTAAGGCGTACTGATTTACGATTACTACGTTGGCAGCAGCATCACACATCATTCTAAAAGTAAGAAAAAATACAGAAAAAAACCCCAAAAATAAAGTGCTATCAAAATAAGATTACCTAGGCCCACTGACAACTATGGCAACCTCAATCTACACAACAAAAGGCTACTACTGCTAGTAAGAAGTCCCAATAGGCATAACACAGTAAGAAATGGAATTAGGAAAAAGGAACCAAAGTTTCACTTTGCTTGCAGGCACAAGGACACACATGCTCTTGAAACATCAGGGTGCCAGTACAGAAATGTCTCTGGACCACATATAATGAATTTATGGTCCTGGTGAGGAATGTTAACATGTAATTTGCACGATTCTCACCTTTATTTCTCTCAACTGAACTGCTTAATAAAAAACCATCAAAACCTCATCCACAAGAGGTGTCATTGAGCTCAAAACACTCGAACCAAGGAAAGTGAGCTTGGAATGTTCTGTTTAAATTGCTGATAAATGATTTTAAAAGTCTTTTCTTTGTTTTTTTTCCAAGTTGCTTTGAGGGATGAAATGCTAGACCAGAGCCTTAAACTAGGCTACTCAACACAGAAGAGCACAGTATGTTCTCTGAGGCTGAGAAAACTAGTTCAGACAAATCAAAAGCACAAGGGGGAAGCCATTCAAATAAACAAACAAAAAAGTGGGGTATTTACATTATTTCCATTATATTACTAATTCAAATGGATTCATGTCACACTTTCATCATCAAAAGCATCCTTATTTTAAATTCTGCTTTATAGATAATTTTCAAGTTGCTCTCAAATTCAAATTGTTTAATTAATACTATCAATTGCTGTTATGAGAAGTTATGCTCTACTAGCATAACTTCTGTATTTCAATTTGTCACATTTATAAGCAACTTCTGTTTTGCTTTTTCTCCCTAAATATATTGCTAACATCATACTTACTGATCAGCTAATATACGCATCTAAAGAATGAAGTAAAATTACATTAAACCAATAAGAAATACAAAAAGATTACTCTTCAGCGAAAGCAGCTGGTACAAGTAATATGGCAAAGCAAAACACAATGAGATCTACTCAGAGAATTCTAGGCACCTACAAATCCTCTCCTTAAAATTTGTGGAGTAATTCCTTATATGCAAGCCAGGCTGACAAATTTTTAAGAGCTGCTTTCAATCAATTTTTGTAAAATAGAGATACTTTTATATATATATATTTCTAAGCTAGATTAAAAAGAAAAACAAGACACCAAACAACTAAAATGTACAAATTATAATTAGAAATTACAGCAATGTTTAGACAATTTTGAAGAGTAACTTCTCCTGTTTTCTTATCCCAGAGTAGAATATGTAAGTTTTCAAAGCAAGACAGAAAAATCAATAAAAGCAAGACAATGGTAACTATTTAAAGAATAAACAACCAGGACAAACCCAATATGGATGAAAAAACCAGCAAACATCAGTACAGCAGTTTCCAAATCTGGTTGCAGCTGTACACTTTTTTACGTATGACTAATTACTGATGAATCTCAAGGAGTTCCACACATAACAGTAATAGGCATAACAGGCAAAAATAGAGTCTGTGTTGCAGACTCTACATTTTATTTATATTACTGTTTCCACCATGTAACCAAGATTTTGTCCGAAAGTCCATTAAGTGGAGACATTTTTGTTTGGTTTTACCTTACAGGACTTAAATCAACTGCAAGCTTACAAAACCATACCTGAGCTTCTAACTATCCTATAAACAAGACTTCATATGCAGATGAGAACATGCAGTGTTCATAGAGGTAGATATACAGACACCTTTCTAGTTCCAGAATACTTCCCACTTAAAATTTTAGGAAAACAAGTTCTTTTATCAGGAGATAGTACTAAAAAGAAGAGTTAAAAACTCAATAGATAAGAACAACAGAGAAGGTGATCATAAGAAGTGACCATATCCGTAACTGCATGGAGCTGATAAAATAATACACAGCAATTATTAAAAAAACCAAACAAGACAAAGATTTGCAACATGAAAGGTAGAGGCCTGGGGAGATGTAGCTGGCAGGTAAGAAACAGAAAAAGGGTAAGCTATTTAAAATATCAGATAGAGAGAAAGACTGACTTCAAGTCCACATATTTCAATTTGGAAATTTGTCCAAGAGGACTCTTGGACAAGGACTGCTTTGGAAAGAGGACTGATGGTGATTTGTGGATGTGGGATGAGAAAGGAAAATTCAGGGTATGATAAATTAAAGGAGAGGAGAGAGGAAAATGGTCAGAATTTTGCTGGGAGAATGAGGGCAACAATAACCATGAACAAGAGTGTATGTGCATAAGAGAACAGAACAAAGATCCAAGGTTTCAAGACATTTTTACAGCAGCAAAGATGTAAAATTTGTCAGCAAAAGA
>VXBS01001456.1:94012-114063 GCA_013400255.1 Sitta europaea
GATAACGGGAGAAGCGGAAAAGGAAAATGGCTATATGACTTGTTTCCCCTTTTAAAAATAACCGTAGTTATTTTCGCTTTTGTCTCTGAAAATAAGGTGGCTTCCGAGCATGTGTAGGTTCATATTGGGAAATCTTATTTTCAGAAGTTGTTTGGAGTAGAATATTGAATTGCTTAGTTTTTGTACAGGTATCTTATATATATATATATATATTTTTAANTATATATATATATTTTTAATTACAGAAAGTATATATATTCAGAATAACGTTGAAATACTGTAAGATTAAAGCAGTGTGTTTTGAATTTTTTTTCCTGTCCTATGCGATAAGGCTAGGCACAAGCCAAAGTAGGAGGCGCGGGATACAGGGATCTTACACTGCCCTGAATGCGTAGAAAACAGCCATAACTGAGTTCACACTGTTTTGAGGGACTTTGTGAACTCCTTCCAGCCTAAAAATGTTTCTAACCCCAGAGATAAGAGAAGCAGTTAGGAGAAGAAAAGGATCTCTGCTTTCATTTGTAAGATCTTGTCTAATAGTGGATGGGGGAAGGAGGGGATGAGATGGATGTGAAATGGTGTTAGAGCAGTTGCAGTAAGAGATTTTTGTTTGGCGTACTTTTGCTGTTTTGTTTGCGGTTTTTTTCACAGCAAAGATTTCTTAGGGTGAGATGCTTTCGTTGTTAGGAGGGAAGTAATTTGTGGGATGTAATTAATTTTTATGTTAGCAAATTAAATACAAAGTCCAGGTGCTCTTTCTCGGTGGTGTAGCAGGTGAAGCCATAGTTTCAGACATTCTTAGCTGAGGTGTGTGCAAACTTTTTACTTTCCTGGATGATTATGCTGACTGTAGCAGAGATTGTCTTTCCCATGAGAACCCGGAATTTAGTCTGATTGGTCAAGTATGGCGAAACCTGTTGCAATGAATATGTTTGAGAGGTAGGGTTACCTTTTGTTAATTGATACCTCAGTAATTATTGAGATAAACTAATTAAATTGGAATGGTAGCATACTGAACTTTCTACTAAGGAAATATCTATTTTTAATAACTTACTGTGTATAGTTAAGTTCTAAAATGATAGAAGTAGGCTGAAGTTCACGGTGTACATAGTAGTTTTAGTAGTTCTGCCCTTCCGTAAAGAGAAAAAGTGTGAAGGAAATGGAGTAATTTGGTAAGGAGAAACTTGTTAGAAGTATATCCTGCTGGTCTTTTGAAATGTTTTGAAACTCTAGGCTTTTTCATTATGTTTCCTGCCAATGATTTTAAGGTGGATACCAAGAAAGAACTTCAGTGGCAGGGGCTTTCAGGAAGCACGAGACTCTAGATGCTTGGAAAAACACTGGTCTTTTCTTTGCCAAAACCTCGTGCTACCCCAAGTATACTTTAAGGAGTTCTTAATTCATGGCACATTTGGATTGCAACAGCAAGCTTTGATTGCAACAGCAGATGCAAGATTCACTGCTATGTGTTTCTGTTGTCTTTTTCAGAGGAGGAAAGGTGCTTTTCCTTGCCTTTTTTCCCTGCAAGATAACTTTGGACTCTGCCTTTCACATCCTGGGAGGAGTTGGGAACATGAGAGATAGGAAAAGAGGAAGGCAGGAAATAAATACACCTCTATGACCGCTTGTGCTACCACTTCATGCACTAAGCACACTTGAGGCTTTCTTTAAGTAAGGCTGTATTTAGCAATTAGATGTATTAAGAGATGAAAAAGGGCTTTATATTTTAAGAGTAAATCAAGGTCTTGCCTACATTTGAAAATTAAGAATTCTCAGCTATAATTTTTTTCTTAGACCTCATCATCTCATTATTATAATTATGGAATATGTGTTAACTAATGTATGTAGTATGAAGTGGGAGTGAGACTGTTGATGTTTCCCCCTCATTTTTTAGATTACAAAATGAAGAATGATGGGTAAACTTCGATGTTAACCAGAGTTTTTCATCAAAGAATATTTATCAAAATCAAAGAAATGCTTGTGTGATAAGATTTATTTTAATGCTTTTGTTTCTATTTTTATCAAATATATAATGTTTGCACCATGATTGATCAATAAGTATCAGTGTATTGTCAGAATTACAGGATAGTCCTGATTTTCTGTCAGTGTCAGATGATTCTATGAAGTAATAATTCTACGAAGTGCAGTCAGAAAGATGTTACAAATGTAAGAATAGTAATCAGAACTTTTGGTCACTTCTTACTAGATCTCTCTAGAATTAATCCAGAATTTGTTCCCAGAATATTGTTTTTATTTATTGTGTAAGTGTGGGGTCCCTAGAAGAATCTGAATAGCAAAAACATGACTGGATATCTGCTGATAACCAAGTATCTTCTTAGTGAAAGTAGTTAGAATTAAAACCTACAGCAGTATCTATTTGCAATATTAAATTAATAAAGCACTGAGTTCTCTAGGCACTACAATAGTTATTTACTGTGCCGTGGGATAGTGGCATGTTTGTATTTATATGGCAATAACATTATATCATATTTCATATAAAATAAATTATTCTATGTGACTCTTAAGTCTTTTGGCCTAGCTCCGGATTTTGAATCATGTGCTTGAACTCACTTTAGTCATTAATGCTTGATTTTTTTTTTTTTTCCCTCCCCCGTTTTCCTCAGTTAGTGTTATCAGTATGTTTATTGCCTTTATTGTAACTGGCCTTGGAAGTGCAATTGGAGTTCAGACATCTGTTGTCTTACTGACCCTTCTAAACAACTGCTTTTTTGTTGCTTTAGGAGTTTGTAAAATTCTTCTAGGAGATCTGAGCAGAAAGAAGTTCTCATTTGGGAAGAACTTGTAAAAATAAGTGGACTTTTTCTTCAGGTGCTCAAAAGCCTATAAAATATCCATTGTTGTTCTTTTATTGTTGTCTTTCCATTGGCTGATCTCAGGAATTTATTTTTTTTTACAGTGGACCAACTACATTCATGGGTGGCAGGATCGATGGGTAGTTCTGAAAAGCAACACACTCAGTTATTACAAGTCTGAAGATGAAACGGAGTATGGCTGTAGAGGCTCTATCTGTCTGAGCAAGGCTGAGATTACAGTAAGTACAATTTTATTATTGCTATCATTCATATTTTGAGGTGCTATATATTTGTATCTGGTGAAAGCAAACATAGGTATGGCAAATTCTTTTAGGTCATCTACTTATGACAGTGGCATCAGAGGAACACTCTGGAGCAGGGCAAGGAATTCCTAATGCAAAACCAAACTCCTTTAATTTGTGGCTTCAGCAAGCAACATTTCATTTCTTACTTTAGAGGGTTTTGTGGGTGGATAGACTCTCTGCCTCTGAAGGCTGCAAAGTTTTTTTCTGTGCATCAATTTAAGACCCCAGACCAATTTCCCAGTGAAGATACCATCCTTCACTTCTAAAGTCTTTGCTCTAGAAAAAGGGTAGTGGTTCTTTGACTGTAGTTCTCAACTCTCTGAACACAACTCTGTAGGTTTGCAAAAGAAAATCTCTGTGCTTCTTTCTTTGAACAAGTTAGTGTGTTGCTGCTTTCATCAAATGCTAAAAGAAGGTCTGGAATAGACTGGTAAGAATAAAGAGTCTATATATAAATCAGCATAAGTGTTATGAGGAGTGGCTGAGAGGGGTGGGGTTGCTTAACCTGGAGAGGAGGAGGCTGAGGGAGAACCTTAGTACTTTCTACAACTAGCTGAAAGGAGATTGTAGCAAGTTGCATTTCAGACTCTTCTTCCAGTTAGGAAGTGGAAGGATGTGAGTAAAGGCTCTCAAGTTGTCTCAGGGGAGGTTTAGATTACACAGTATAAATGCTTCATAGAAGGGGCTGTAAAACATTGAAACAGGATGCCCAGGGTAGCGATGGAGTTACCATCCCTGCAAGTGTCAGAAAAAGTGTAGATATGGCACTTGATGATGTAGTTTAATGGTCAGCATGGTGGTGTTGGGTTGATGGTTGGACTTGGTAACATTAGAGTTTTTTCCAACCTTTATGACTCCATGAAATCTTAAAAAGGTGAATTTGCGTTAGAAGATAAAAATCTGCAGTTTTTTGGCTTTCAGAATTACAATACACATTATGTCTAAAGGTTGTCAAAAAGCATTCTATAGTCTCTCTGCAATACCAATAAATAGTCTGTCCAGTTATGTGATTTAGAGTGAAAATAGCTGGACTTGCACATAGTACACAAATTCCTAAAGTAGTAGTGTTAAATCTTAGCATGTATGTTCTTATTCCACCAAATATGTGGAGCTTGTTCAACCTGAATTAGGGATAACAGATGAGAAGTATTCTTCCTTACTAATAATCAGCTTACAAATAATAGAATTTTGTTAAACACCTCTTGGTTTGCAAAAATAAAGACTGGATTGATTATATCAACCAAATGTATTTTGGAGAAAAGCTTGTGAAGAAAAGTAGGTTTTTACATTTAGATGTCTGGCAAGTATTGTAGTCATCTAAAAATTTAAACAGATCGTGTAACGTATTTAAACTAATTTTTTAAGCTGTTTTCACTTCTAAAACTTCCTCAAGATGTGGCTTAATCAGGAATGTATTGTACGTGACAGTCTTTAGGAGTTCTCACTGAGCTGTGTCTATGGCAATCTGTTGAGCCTATGATCAGAACTTTTAGGAATCTCTCAAGAGGCAAGAGTTTAGCATGCCAACCAGGCAGAGACAGGAAGGTGCAGGCAAGGATGTAGCCAAAGGGCATCTGCAGACATGCTGTACAGCACATCTCAGCAGCCTGAATTCCAGTTGTGGTGGTGCAGTGAGAGGTTATAGTGATACCACCATTGCTGCTTAAGTGTTTCGGTATGTTGCAATTTACAGAGGGCAACTGGTGAGCATGTCTTCAGACTAGAGTATATGTAACACTAGAACTTCTTACAGGTAACTTTTTTCTTTTTCTTTCTGGCACTTCTTAGATCTGGTAACTTGGAGTCGAATTGTTTCAGATGCATCTGTTTTTAAGCTCTTGAGCTTCTTGAATACGTGGAGAAAGAATTAAAAGCATCCACAGTTCTAAAGGTTAATTGGATATTTTGGTTCCGTTTTTGTTCAGGCTTGTACTTTGTGAGTAGTATTTGACAGTTCGGTTGATAGATGGAATCCCTGAAAGCTAGTAAGTTCCAGTTAGTTATATCTAGCTGCAATATAATAATTAAAATTATCGTGTGGAAATTTTAGAAGTTTAGGAATACTATTGGATCATTTAATGTCGCTAGGATATAGAGATATACTGTTGAAACTGTCTTATAGTTTTTTTCTTTGTTTTTCAGAGGTTATACTTTTAAGCCAGAGTTTTAGCATCAATGCTTCTGGTTTGATAGTTCTTTAGTAGCAAATTGAATATTGTATTTTTTTAAACCTAAGTTTTCAATCAAAAATTGATTATGCTCAAAGATAAAAGTGTAAGATACACTTCCTAAGGTACATAGTTGATCTTTATTTCTGTATCCTTGTAATGTCTTCAGTAACTATAAACTTTCCAGCACATATTTAAATGCATAGGAAAACACCAATGGTAAAACAGCTGGTAAAACAACTGTTGAAATGATGTGTTAAAGCTGTGTTTGCTGTCAGTGGAACTCATATTTACTGAATGATTTGTAATCAATTTGGTAAGGAGGGGCCTTCAGGATTCTTATTGGCTTAATGTTCAGTTGCACTGATTTGATGTAGTTGAGATCTTAATCTTTAATATTTTTCAACAACCTTTCACTGTACTCTAATTTCTCTTGATCTTGCTGATCCAGAGTCAGATGTATTAACTACTTCTGTCTTAAACTGTTGTATTTCAGTGGTTTTCTGTAGCATGAGATGGTGTTGATGACCATAATGTTCCATCATAGGCAAGGGTGGCTCGATTTTCATAAAGCTTTCTTTTAGGCACTTGGATTAGCTATGCATGTTTGAATCCGCTGGGGAAGGTAATGACTTTCTGTGCATAATTAGTTCTGCTGCTGTTATAGAGTGACCACATTTTGTTAATATATAAGCATAAATTTGGTAAGTTACTGTCACTGAGTAGTAGTCTTACTGTACTTTCAGCAGTGAAGTTGAGTCTAATCGTGACTCATAATATTAATTGAGACATGAATGTTGTATACAGAAATCCACAGTTGCTTCTGCTCTTGATGTCATTGTATTGCACTGGGTAGGGATAGATAGATAGTTTTACAGGGATATTTTGTAAGACATTCATCTCTTCCCTTTATTTGATGAAAGAATACTAGTTAAATTTATGCTTATTAGTATAGCTTTTTTGTGTTTCAAGTACAGGTTTATATTGTCATACATCCAGAAAAGGTATGGCCATGTAACAGTAACCTGTCATTGAATGAAAAATGGGATCTGGTTGGAGTAGTGGTTGGGACTGAAAAGAGCTGATTTCTCTGGAAGTGAGAACAAAGGATGAATATTTTTTCTATACTCACTGGATTGCATCAAGTAGTGAACTGGCCATGTGAATGAAGTTTGGGGAAGGATGATGAAAGTTGATATATGATGCTAACTGACTTACTTTTATCCACATAAGACAAAACACCTCAGAGGTGTTTAATTGGTTCGTAACAGGCTGGAGGCTGATACTGAAGATGAAAGTTCTGCTATGTGGTCAGTGTATTGACCACAGACAGAGATGAAATTATGCATATTATAGAAAGTTCCTATATGGACAAACCTAAGCTTTGTTATGTTAATCTTGCCTGTGCATACTAAATTACTGCTGTTGATGGTAGTCAGTGCCAGTTGGTCAGTATTAAGGATACCCTTCTTTATTTTTAAAGCTTCGTAGTTCTTTCAATCTTGAAGTCAAACTTCCAGTGGGGATTTCTATGTACAAGGTTAAGAATAGATGTTTATGGCAGTCCTGTAAGTGTGGATCCCTGGGGCATGGTTTTGGTGTTTGAAGTTCTAGGGTCTGTTATTAAAAGATCAAAAAGAAAATGCCCTTTAGATCTGGAAGTCCAACATTCAGGAGTCCTGGTTCATAAGCTTGTACTGTCTTTGCTTTGATTGCTGTGTCTGTTCTTAGAGTGCCATCACCACTGTTGTACAGAGTGACTTGCAGTAATTCATGTAGTCACAGCATGATAAATCAGGACTAACATGGTATGGCATGTCCCCACTTGAGACAAACCAAGAGGAAGGCCAACACTAATTTAATGGTGGTAGGAATTTATATTAATAGATCCTCAAATCTCTTTATAGAATTCTTAATAGCAAAGTGTTTTTCTGATGAATTCTAGGCGGTCTTGCCTGGTCAGAGTAGCTCTTCTGCATGAATCTATATGGAGGATCTTGAAAAATATTTAGAGAAATGTAGTGCTTGGTAAGATTTTAAGAATGCTCTAACTCAGCTATATGTGTACTTTGTGGTTTTTGTTCCAAGAGGTGACTAGCTGCGCAGCAAGAGTTCCAAAAGCTTATGTTCCAGCTTAAAACTTCACTTTTCTGCTGCTAGAATCTATATTTGCTATGTTGCTTTAATCCAGTGATTGGTATTAATCTTCTTTCCTGTGTATATTATTGAAATAGAAAAACTTTTTGATTTTAGTTGCTTAAACCAGATGCAGTAGTAACTGTGTTACAGTGGTTTTCCTTGACTTTGGTTGTACTGCTATGATGTATATGCATATCAAAACCTTCATGGCAACTTGCTGTTGGTTTCTAGTTTGGGATTTTTGGAACACTTTGCTTTATTGTGTTGTAAAGAGACAATTAGACAGCTGTGTGGAAATGCCTGAACTGGGACCGAGCAATAAATTCATTTTCCATAGTGGGGATACTTTCAAGTAAACTAGTTATTTGTGGCTTTTTTCTTCCAGAAACAGCAACTGGAAAGCACAGTTGCTTAATGAACTGTATTTTATTAATATAAAATTGCAAGTCAGCAATTTAGCTTTCGAATGAACTAAAAGGTGTGGTGGCTTAGTGTCTCTTGTGAATATCTGGAGCTCAGGAAAAGCAACAAGATAGAAAATGGAAGTCTGTCTGAGAAACAGCTTAGTGAATTTTCTTAGTTTTTCTTGCTCCCTAAGTAGTAATAAATTGTTGTTCTAAAGAACTTCATAAATACTCATTTTATAAATTAGGACAGATATAAACTTGTATTACTTTCAGTTTACAAAAAGAACAAGAACACTGTACATGAAAGAGCTAAACTGGCAGTTTTCAATTTTTAAGTTCTCATTTCCTTATGTGTACTCCGAAGAGAGATTGACATGTTTGTATCCAGTAATCAACCACTAAAAATAAAAAACTTACTCCACTTTTTAAAGATACAGTTAGTTTAACATCCACCTTTCCTCACTCTAGTAGTATTTCTGTTTTATTTATAGGGTGATAACTCACCACCATTAATAATTGAGCACTTGTGAGAGGAAGTACAGATAGACATTTTTAAGAATAGATTGGCAAGTTAACAGAAAATATTTCATGCATTCATCAATTAAAACACATGCAGAACCTTCCTATGCAGGTTTCTTTTTCACAGAAACGTCAAACCCTACAAATCTCTAAGTTTTATAATAAAGCTCTGTATTTTTAATTGAAGGAGATGTCAATACTAGAGAAATGTTCTTGTAGCATGAAGAATCATGTCTTGCAAAACAGACTTTCAAAAATTCATCTTGTCATTAACAGTATATTGATGCGTTTCTTTTACACGTTATGAAATCTTAACAGTATTTTGGACTCAGTTGATGTGGTAGCATGTAAAAGTGGTATAGAATAAATAAAGTTTGGACTTACTTTTTTTTTCTAGCTACTACATCAAAATTTGATCTTGTTAACATACTTGCTTATGATAAAGGAAAGCTGTAATTGCAGATTTTATCTGCTGTTAGGTTTGCTTGAGTTTGTTGCCAGTTAAGTTGAATGGAAACTGATAGGTTTTAGTTTGAAAGTCTTTATTAGAAAAGCTAAGCCATAAGTCTATGCCCTGGGCAGAAACACTAGCAGTAAATTTGTAGGAATTGCTTGGGAAAATATTGTTTCCAACTGTCTGAGGCTGGAGAACAATCTGGTGTAGCATGATGTGATGGGCATTTAATTGAATAATTAATTTTCTGTAATTTGATCAAGTGCCTTCTCTGCCTTAGTTGCTTGTAAAAAAATGACCTGAGTAAACTAGTCTTACAGTACAAGCCATAACTAGGTTGGGGTTTACTTAGGACAAGTGGTAATTAGTACTGTTAGGCTTTGGTGTGTGTCTCAATCAAGTAGTTAAGTCTAGACTGGTGGGAGATTTTGGCTAAATGGGAAATGGATATTCTAAATAGAGGCAAATGTGGTTAAACATACTTACTCATATGTGAAAGGCCTGAGGTGATTTTGTTCTGGAGAGGAAAATGTCAAAGAGCAATAGGAAAGGGAGAAAATGCCTAGGAGATAATGACTGGGCTGCTGCTGGTATGACATGTGGAACTTGCTTGAAATACAGGATTCTCCTGGACAATTAGTTTTGGTATTCACATCCTCTGTACAAATTTATGTATGCCTCTGAGTTATCTGAACCAGGGTTGATATGAAGCAAAAATGTGTGTATGTATCAAGTTCTGTAAAGTGCTAATATCCTTGGCAAGCAAAAAACAATTATTTGGCATGGTGGAGAAATGGATTATTTCATCTGTAGTGTGTATTGGAGAAATTAAGTCAGAAATGTAAAAATACACATCCAGGTCAGCTGTTCTTCGTACTATGATGCAGGTTCTAAAATGTTAAAAAATGTTAAAAAATCTACAATGTACATTAACCAAATATTTTACTATTACTTAATATTGCTGAAGAATTAGTCTTTAGTACTTGAATATAGTCATGTGTTACCACACTCTTGAAATTGGGGCTGTAATCTAGCATTAATTCTGTCATTTTATCTGTGAGAACATAATTCCCCAACATGACTTTTTTATTAAGATAATTAAATTCTAACACTGACATACACTTCAGCATCATAATTCATGCCTGTGGAGCAGTACATTGGAGCTGTTTCATGCTGGGGAGTATTTCTCGCAGATGTATACCACGTTTTAAATAATTTCAGTGTTTTAGGTATTAAAGCTATGATGTTATAGCTCAGCAAATTCTTCTATGCTACGTGCAATCCTTATTCTTGCTCAATCTGAATTTCTATGCATTTTTATAGGATTGATTAATAGTTTGTCTTGTGAATACAGTTGGTTCATGTCACCCCCTCCAGGGCTGTAGTGTTGCTCAACACTCCTCCTAGGCAACTTGCTGTTGATTATCTGATGTGTCTTGTGATAGCTATTAATGATATTTTTAGCAACTCTGTTGAGGATTTGTGCAATGTTAGACCTCACTTTCAGATATGCATTCTTAGAATACTAAGTCAAAAATTCAGAATACTTTTTATCTACTAATATGCAGCTGGCCATCTCTTTAGAAGTTTCCTGAAGTTGCTTGCTTGACTGTCCTTTCTGTTCATACATTCAGAGTAGTTTGTCATAGGTGACTGCTTGAGTGTTGTTTTCTCCTTCTGGTTCATCTTCTTCCCTCCTCCTGTAGACATACAATTTAGTTGCTATTTTCTTGTGTTCTTGTTGAATTCTAGTTAGGGCAAATTCAATCAAATAGTGTGGCCAACTTCACCATTTTTTAAATCTGTTTGATTGTCATGCTTCTCAACTGAAGTCCATCATTCCTTAGTTAAGAAGACTAGTTGGAATAGAATTTATTACCCCAGGTCTCCAGGTACTTAACTGAGATTGTACTGTAACTGGTGTCTAATATATTCTTAAAGCTTTTTAAGTTGCTGTCTTTTAAGGACAAGTGTTGCTCTTTCTTAAGTTCAATGTTCAGCTCTTTCAAAACTAATTATGTGTGCATATGTAGATCTATATATACACACATGCAAATATATATATAATACATAAAAGAATTAGAGGTAGCTAATTCAGAATTTAGACTGACAATTCAGGTTAATTTTAAACTTTAGAATGAGAGCTTTTAGACTGACATTCATTAGCAACATGCCTTGTCCTTTTAATTAGTACTTAGACATTGTTAATTATTGCTATACATTAGTTATTACACAGTAACCATTATAATTTTGTATTCAAAGCAGTCACTTATATCTGACTTACATCCTAAATTATCTGTAACTATGCAATACCATGGAGCCAGTACCGTAATTCTAGCCTGATGTCTTTGTTCTTGATGGTCCTAGTTGCTGAGGTGAAGGTAACCTAATTGAGGAACTCTTCAGACAGGGATTGGGAAGGCTGGATGACAGGACAGGTATAGAACTGAGTATGCATCTTTTGCCAAAACACACTGACAGACCCAAATTAGGGTCTTTTATAAGCATCTTTTAATATATGATTGTGGCACCTGATGCTGGACAGCATGTAGTGTGATGCTGCAGAGGTGTTCCTTTACCAGGCGGCAGACTTGTTGCTGTGCTGTTGCTCAGCTGTTTGGGTTTTTATTTTTAAGTGGCCACTGCTGACAAGAGAAAACCAGCCTTCCCAGCTGTGGAGGTTGCATATTTTCACTGGCTAGTATTTGACCATTAAGGAATTGTTTATGGTTCTGGGGCCATGGCTTTTCATATCTGTCCATAGTTTCAAGGTCTTTTATATCTCATGCTTAAATTTTGTCGTAACCAGAGACACCTGGTTCCAAGGTCTAGTTCATAGAGCCAGTTTTCATAACTTTCAAAGTTAGAGATCAGCTCAAGACTGGGAATTGCATAGTTAGCATAAATCCTGTTGCTAATGATGTTAATACTGCATTTATAGAAATGCTTATACAGTTGTACTGTGTTAGGTTGCTTATGTTTGGATTCAAACCAAACTAATCTTAAGTCTTAGTGCGGTGCTTTTGCAGGTACATCAGGCCTCTGTTCTAGCTGGAATGCCACTGATTTCCTGGAACCACAATTTCTATTCCAGTCACCATGAATCTAAGTCCAGAATGTTCTACTCTGTCTGTCAGCTCAATATAGTGGTGTGATGCATGGTTTTTCTCTTAGGGTAGGCTACCTGCTCTGGATATTCACTCATGATTTTCTTGTGAAATCCATATTGTTCTGTGACATTGGTGTATGTGGGTGTTGGGTCTCCTGTGTCACACTGCAGTACATTGTGTTAGGTACAACTGAGTTAATCAAATAAAAATAGTTATTTTAGGAGTGCAGCAGTGCAGGTGTGATTCCTGCTCCTATATTTGACTGTCCAGTAAAATTAAACTTTAAAAAAAGTGGCTCAGACAGTGTTTCTGCATTCTCTGAAGTTGATACAAAATTGTTTGACTTCCTTCCTGATTAATAACTCTAGCTTCTTGCTGTATATTATGTGATTCCTAAGAGGTTAAACATGGTGATTTGTAATCTGTTCTAGCATGATGTTTTTCTATAGTATAATTCTCTTTTTCTGTGGCTGGTGCATGTTATTGGTGGATAATGCAAATATTTTGTTCCAACTGGAAACTTGAGAAGTATCATATGAATTTGTCTGCAGGGGATTCATTTTTACTTGGGTCTCACTAAAGCAATAACATATATGCTTCCATTTCTGTAACTGATAGTTGGCTCTAAAGGTAAGTTTGATGAGTTAAACCAAGTTTCAAGTTCTTCAAACTGTGTTTAAACAGGACAGGCCCATTAGTTATATCCTGATTTCTTTCTGTGTGTATTTAAATCTGTTAATACCAGTTTACTAATCCATGGAGCTTTTACATGTATCTGTAGTCACTAGTAGATCACTTAAGGTGACAGCTGCAAGCACATGCTGGTTTACAAATATTCCGGCCTTGCCCTCTTTCTTCTAGTAACACAGTGCCATTCCATGTCTTTGACTAACATTTAGCTGACATTTCAAGTGCACATTTGTTATACTCTAGGTCTTGCTATTACAAGTAATAGTTTTTTTCAATAGGCACTTGAGAATAGCAGTGTCCGGCGTGTGTTTACATACAAACCAATACAACATGACTTGATACTACCTACTAATTCCACTTCACTAAAACGTAATACTTATATATTATTATTATATATAATANTAAGATACTGTCCTGTAGGATAGATGAATTCCTCACAAATAAAAATGAAAATGGTTTTTATATGATCAGTTTTGCATCTGAATCTATTTGGCAGATTGACTAGGCTTACACTTGAGGTCTGTAATTTCAAGTTTTAAATGTGGTTTCAGTGTTAAAGTAACATACAATGTATACTTGATCCAGACTTAAAAAGACAGTTCTCCCATGAGAGAGCTTCTTTGCAATGGATTAAACCAAGCTAATTTTAAATTTGCATGCTATGCTAAAAAACTAATTTTAAATTTTGCTTACATGCTTCTGCTTTCACTGACCTCTACTTTAACTAGGTTTTGAAAAGATAAGATCATTATTTAAAAGAAAAATTAGTATTTAATGGCATTTTGAGAAGAAAGTATCCCAATGAAAGACCCAAAGTGGAATATTTGAATAGTAGCAAAGAATGTAAAAACATTTAACAGGCTTTTGTATTTTTAAGCCTATTTTCTTTATAAGTTTTTTTTCTACATATGCAGATATGTATTATGAGAGTTTTCTTTCTGATGTGCTAATGAGCAAGAGGTTAGATATACCATATTTTGCCTTTAAAGGCTTATCACTTTCAATAGGCATAGAATTGTCTTATTTGTTGGCTTTTTTGTAATAAGGTATTCCTATACTGTTGTAAAAAGAACACAGTACTAATAAAAGTAAAAAGAATACAGCAGCCAGTCCATGTAACTAAAAAGTGGATTTTTTTTGCTTAAGAATAACAAGAAGGAGAGTCAAGACGTCATACTCCAGTGTTTCTATTATGTTCTTACTTGATTTTAGAACTAAGAAAGAGAAACCAGAATTTTGTCTTGGTCTTGATAGATGTTAATTTGCCAGATTTGTGGACTTACTTGGCTTTTCTTGAGACAACAGGGGACAAATATTACAAATATGGGGAATTAGAACTTGCAGTGTCTTTTGGGACTTCAGTACATTATTAATAAAATGTATTACAAGCAATGAAGTATAGAGGTTTCTCCAAGTTGCTCCCTTCTGAGTCTTAGATCCATGGTAGATATTGATGTTAAAAAAATCCTTACAAAATTCATGACTTCAGTGTTTATAGTTCTAAAGCCAAGTGTCTTCAAAACTAAGTCATAGTGGCAGAAGAATCGCGATGAGCTTTTATGATTGCACTGAGTGTACCTCGTGGGGCTGGGCTCTGCCATGCAGCCTCTGTGAGGAGACTCCGTGTTGTCCTGCGCAGAACATGGTCAGTGGACACAGTGCAGGGCACAGCTGAGCCCCACAGCCACTGTTTGACATCTCAAGGTAAACTGAGTTAAATGGCAAAAATGCTGCTCAGTAGTGTGTGAGAGAGAGGAGTGAGGAAGAGGTGTGAGAAACAGCTGTCTGGGCTGGAAGAGATGCTCCTGTTCCAGCCGCAGAGCAAGATCCCTGCAGCCTGCAGAGGAGAGCTTTGTGCAGACATTTTTGGTGTAACCTGTGCAGAGAATCATACTACAACCACACTGCAACCTGTTTAAAATCCAACCATGGCAGCTGGATATGTCTTGACAGAGACTGCAGCCGCCAAAGAGCCCATGCTGTAACAGGTTTACCCTGAAGAGTTGCAAATGATGGATGCAATCTTTGCCTGGAGCATTAAATGTGTGACGAAGGAGTTTCAGGATTACAGTATTAGACCATAGCCCTCATTCCCAATACCCCTGTGCCTCTCTTTGTTTCTCACCGTCCAACTCTACTTTGCAATAAATTAATCAGTTTTCTCAAAGTCAAATCCGTTTGTCCATGCTGGAAGTAGGTAAGTGATCTCTGTCTTTATCTTGACCCATGAGCTTTCCAGTGACTCTGGAGAGAAATACACTAACTTGAAAAATACTGCTATTTAGTATTTAATAAGGCACGAATGACATTTTGACTGGTCTTGTCTGGTAAAATCCTAAACATGCATAATATTATTTGGTAAAACACATTGTGATTCAGCTGATAGGATTTTCCATTGATGATTTTATGTATTATTCACCATGTAGAATGCAACTTTAAAATCCTGTCAGAGGTACTTCATTTCACTAGCTTTCTGTTCAAGGTTTTTTTGAAGTTAGCATGTTTTTAGCCATTTTACATTTTGGAAGCAGGGGACAGTTTCTTCACAGTTTGGATATCTCATGAATTAAATGTTTTTGAAAAATTATTTAAAGGCATGCAGTTTTTCAAACTTGTCTGAGATTTTTCATTTGCTTTTTTCTGGTTGATTAATCACAGCCTTTGGCAGTTCTAAACTGGTTTTATATGGGAGCTGAGATACAGTTTTCATGTATCCTTTTAGAACTAATTCCTTCATTCACACAGCACAAATCTTAAAGTTAACTTTTTGTTTTTAGGGTTTTGTCAGCACCTCAGGTAGAGTGTGTTCATATAACTTTTTTTTCTCTGATAGTGAATAGGGTTTTTTTTCCTTTTCGTATAGTCAAAGTACTTACTTTGGTGTTAGCCTCAATTCCCAGTAATTGCAGTGGTTTTCTTGCTTTGATACATGCTGCTTACTGCGACTCAAGGAATGATTTTTCATTTTCTTTATTTAATATTGTTACCTGCTGTATTGCTATATTGCTTTCCCTGTTTTCTCTTCCATCAGGTTAACCAATTTTTAAGGTGCTCATTATCATAGTTCTATAGCTCATCATATATTTATTTTTAACATAGGATACTGATGTTGTCCGTTGCATCCTAAATTATCACATGCACATCTCTCCCTTTGTCCAGTTTGCTGCCTTCTATTGTGAGTTTTCCTTGCTTACTGGTGAATACAGTGCTCTTTTGAACTTTTGTTAGTTTCAAAAGTAATACCATGTTACAGATGCAATTTATTTCATTCTGATCATTGCTTGTACCCCTCTATCCTTTCTTGTCATATTCATATTATCCTGGAGTGATTATTTAGTTTCCTGTTGAAAACTTGAGAAGATAGAGGTGGTTTGGGCATTTGAGTGAATTCATTGAGGTCCAGAACCTATTGAATAATCTGTGAAGAAAAATAAGCAAATCTGTAGGTTGGTGGTAACTCTTCTGAACATTTGTTTTTGTGGAGGAAGTGATAGTTTGTAACTGGAGGATTTGAGGAAGTTGAAGAACAGTGCAAAAAGGATGCTTTTTCCTGAATTCCATGGGAATGGTAAAAAAACAAACCAGTAGATAAATTGTACCTTGCAGTGGTAGGACATTGACACTGTTTACATGGCAAAAGTTGTGTGTTCAGCTCTCTTGAGCTGGAAACATTCTTTTGGAATAGTTATAGTCTGGCTTGTGTCTCATTTTCCAGGGTATAACTTTTCATGTAAACTTAAAAGAGGTATTTAAGTGGAAATTGGTAAAGTTTGCTATCTTAGAAAGATTTACAGGTCTATTAACATGAAAATGCTTGCAGATAGGCATCAGAATTGCAGAGTGGTGTTTCAGTATTTCCTCAGCAGATGAAACTAAGGGCAGAATGCACCAAGTGGTATTCCAAGTGGAAGAAAAGTGATTGCCAGGTGATTTGTCAGTATACAGATGCTGCATAAAAAAAAATCTGCAGGCATGAGTTACAGCGTTTGAATCAATTAAATATATGCAAAATACTTAAGTCAGTTTTACTTGATAAGGCTTTTTTTTGTTTCTTTAAAGCTGAGTATTAGCATTTTTAATAGCTTTAAGTACTCTGATACAAGGCATATATGTGTAGGCCATTTTTTAAAGAAAAAATCTGAAGTTTGATTGCAAAAACTTGAATTTGTTTTTTCAATTCTCAAGTTAAGTAACTTCTGATTGGCACCATGCTCAAAACCACTCAGAAAAAAGAATGTGAAGTTCTCTTAACTTGCTTTGAGTTGCACTAAGAGAAGCAAAGGGGGACCATCAGGTTTCATGTTTTAGCTTAGTCTAGATGACAGTCTCTGTTGAATTTATGGTAGTTACATTCACATCTGAGATTCAAGGAATTGTAGTTTTCATTTTCTGTAGCCTCTATTGTTTGTCTTGTATCCTAGTTCCCAGGTCAGGATTTTCTTAATAAGAAAAACCTTCAAAATTTTAAAATAATTTCAGCTTAGATAAGTTGTAGTTCTGCAGTGAGAATGGTGGCAGAAACACACTTCAATAATAGTAATATGCAGACTTGAGTTGTTCATCTGCTATGAACCACCCTGGCTTTCCTCTGTAAGGACAAAGTGCCATTAACACTATTTGGGGTAGAGAGAGAGATCAAGTTTCTTCATTCCAGGTTTGGTTTTGTTTTTGTTTTTTTTTTCTCTCATGGAGTACTCTTGAAGGTTATAAAGTATATAAAAACACTTAATCATTCCTGTGTGATTTGCCTTAAGCACCTGAACCAGTATGTTTCAAGCAGATACTGCTCTAAAGCTTGTTTTATGAATACCTCAGGCTTGACAGCTGTATAGCAGGAAGGATTTTGTGGCAGTGCAATCAGCTATGACTCATGAGACCTGAGATGGCTACTGACTTCCTCAGTAACTGTAGCCAAGTGAGTGTTTTTCATGTAACTGTTCTTGCTTAGACATTTTATAATTTAAGAGCTAGTATCCATTGGTTTTGGAAATACCTAGGGTGCTTAAATACTTGGAATTGCCTTTGTTTCTGCAGGATTCTCTGTAAATGCCTTGGAAAAGAAGCTCAGGAGTCATTCAGAAAGGGTGTTTCTGGATGCTGGAGGCTTATTTCTTGCAGCATGTTCTCAAATGGAATTATGATTTAGCTGTGGGGCCTTTTGTTGGTTTTGGTTGGTTTTTCTTTAATGTGGGCTCTCAAAGGAGCCCTTGGCGTACACAGAGGTTATCTCTCCCACAGACTCTTAAGTGTGTGCAACTCAGCTTTAAAAATGCTGTAAATGTTTTTGGGTGCCCCCATTCAAATTGCCTTGATCTGGATTTTATTTACTTTATACAGTTTATGTATGTTGCTTGAGACTGCTGCAGATTGGGAACAAGTAGCTGGAGTTCTCCAATTAGCTTCAAATCCTGAGGGCAGATAGTGAACTCCTACTTGCTTTCTGATTCCCTGCATAACTAAAACATTCCTCTTTCTTGTCTTATCTTGGTTGTGAAAGGTCATTAGGACATATCCTGGCCTTAGCACATGTCCTTAGCTTGTTACAGATGACAATCCCTTTTTATCCTCCAAGGTCATGTCATGTGACTGGCTAAGAACTGTACTATTTTATAACAGCTTCTTAGTGAAAAGGGGAAAGGCAACACTAGGCTAGAAGCAGTGAATCTCAGAAAGAAATGAAATCTAACTTAAATAAGTTGTGGTCTACAGAAAAAAAAGTGAAGAGAAATGGAAAAACTTCGAGGAGGCTTACAGGAGTCAAACTAGTCTGATGAGAATGTTACTAGAATAAAGGACAGACCTGAGAAGTTGTGACTAACACTTTGTGGTCTTTGCTAGATGCAGCTACAGAAAACAATAAAAGCACTTATAGCCAAAGGTAAACCAAGGAAGTTTGTCTTTAACTCTGGGGGAGGAGAATGTAACAGATGCTGCTAAAAAGTTGTTTTCAGAAGTCTGCCAAGTTATCAGTGAAAATGAAATGTAAACTCTATAGTGGTGGAGAAGGGGGTTAATTGACAACAACCTGATTTGTTCTGTATTAGGAAAAGAACACATCACATGATTCAGGAGATTTATTTGGTTTTTGTGTTCAGTTAATTCACAGTTCTTCCAATGAAGCATGTTCTCAAAAAAAAATCAGTGGAAAAGGATGATAAATAATTATTTTAGTTGCCAAAATTATGGAAAATAAGCAATTAATACATACTATAGGATGTTAAACAGGTAAACAGTAAATCATGTATCACCCACCTAACTTCCTTTTCTTGAAGCAACTAACAGGATCACCTGATCAGCTGGTTTTGTTATAACATGGAACTGCATGGTGAGCTGAGTATAACTTAAACCTGAGTTATAGAATCACAGAACATGCTGAGTTGGAAGGGATGCACCAGGATCACTGAATCCAACTCCTGGTCCTGTGCAGGAGAGCCTCAAGAGTCCCACCAAGTGACCGAGAGCAATGTCCAAACAATTCTTGAACTCTGTCAGGCTTGGTGTTGTGACCACTTCCTTGGGGAGCCTCTACCAGAGGTCAGTGACTCTCTGGGTGAAAAACATATTCTCCATATCCATCCTAAACCTGCCCTAACTCAGCTTCATGCTACCTACTCAGGTCCTATCACTGGTCGTGAGAGTGAAGAGGTCAGTGCCTGTTCCTCTGCTTCTTGTGAGGATGTTGAAGACCACAGTGAGGTCTCCCCTCAGTCTCCTCCAGGCTGAACAAACTGAGTGTCCTCAGCCTTTCATCATAAGGCATCCCCTCCAGACCCTTCACCGTCTTCATGGCCCTCTTTTGGATGTTCTGTAATAGCTTTGTGTCTTTCTTATATTTCCACACCTGAATCTGTACACAGTGCTCAAGGTGAGGCCACCCCAGTGCAAAGCAAAGTGGGGCAAATCCCTTCCCTTGACTGGCTGGTCGGTTATGTACATGTGTATATGTGTGTGTGTACAGATACACACACATATATATATATACACACACACATATATAGACACATACACATATATGTATATGTGTGTATATATATATGTGTGTATCTATATATTGTGGTGGTTTCAATTCAAAACGGGGCAGAAACACTACTTTTTGTTTTGGCTTGATTTTTGCCAATTTCAAAGTTTCTAAGTAAGAGCAAAGCAGGCTTAAGCTTAAAAATAATAAGACTTTATTAATTAATACTAAAAGAAAAATACACCAAGAATGAGGATGGAACATTCAAAACACTCTTCCTCCCTCCCCACACTTTCTTTTTTCTTAACCAACAATGTAAAGACAACAACACTCAGAAATCTCAGTCAGTATTTTACCTTTACAAATAGTCTTTCTTTAGTTCATTTAGAGAGGAAAGTATTTTTTGCTAATGCTATGGAAAGCTTCTTACAAGAAAAGAACTCTTGTGGCTTCATTTTTCTCACAAACCACAGGTGCCTGAGATCTGT
>VXBS01001456.1:114541-176157 GCA_013400255.1 Sitta europaea
CAGAGCTGTGTGCTCTGACAGCCGGGAGGAGAGAGACCTGCCCGGGCTGCTTTCAAAGGGAATAAGAACTAGAAAATGCTTTCCCATTGGTCCAATAAAATGCCAGTCTCAAACCCAGCCAGCTTATTTTTGCAGGCTGGTCAAACCAGAACATATATATGTAGAGAGAGAGAGAGAGATGACTTAATCTCTTAACTACATGCAATGCAGACATGTGAGTGTGGTAAATGGCAGAGAGAAGTTTAAAGTTTTCTCTAGACCTCAAAGAAAACATCTTCTTTCCATGTTTTAGCAACAAGGCATGAATATATTGAAAGCTGCTTTGGAAAGAAGGGGAATACAAAAACCAGTATTTGTAAAAAAGAGAGGTACTAGTCTTAAGTTGCATTAGAAAAGGTTTAGATTACATTAGAAGAGGTTTTATTTAGAGATGAGATTCATGGGAAAGCAAGGATGATGGTGAACTGCTTGTAAACTGCTTGTAACTGCCCAAAAGACTTCAAGAATGAGAGATCAAGCTGAGGAATGCTATCATGTCAAGAAAACCCTTGGTAGTTAATCTTTCTAGACTTTCTATTTGGGTAATTTTTTTGCAGTATCTCTGGTGGTTGTAGATGTATGTCCCCCATCACATGACTAAGTGAGGGCCTGTGAGAGGAATGGCTGGGAACAGGCATATAAGCATGACACATTGCCTTGGCCAGTTTGCTGTTCTAAAGCAGATGAACTTCTTTTACGTATGTAGAAATAATAATAATAGAAAATGAAGCTTGAAGAAGAGGTACCTGGACTAGAAGATTTGTATTGTCCTGTATCAGATCTGTGTGACAAGTTTTAGTATAGAGGGCTACAGATGTGGCTTCTGTGTGCAGATGCAGAAGTTGCCTCCATATCTCACAGACCCAGTTCTGTCTAGATCCAAGATGGATCTGCTGATGGCCAAAACTGAGTTAATGAGAAATGATGGTATATTGCGTCTGTGATGACATACCTAAGAAATTGTAAAAACTGCTGTGCAATATGGGTTGGGAGAGAGGGCTGAAAATATTTGAGAGCAACAGCTCTGCCGACACAGAGGTCAGTGAGAAAGGAGGGAGAGCATATGGTCAAGTGCTGAAGCATAGATTCCCCTGCAGCCTGTGGGGGAGACATGGTGAAGCAGATTGTTTCCCTGCACCCACAAGCATCCATAGGATGTGGAAAACCCATGCTGGAGAAGCTTCCTAGCAGGACCTGTGGTCCCATGGAGCAAGGAGCCCATGTTGTATTAGGTTTGTTGGCAGGACTTGTGGCCCCCAGGGAGACCCATGCTGAAGCAGGCTGTGTCTGAACAACTGTGCCCTATGGAAAGGACCCATGCTGGAGCAATTAAGGAAGAGCTTCAGCCCTTGGGAAGGACCCATGTTGGAGAAGATCTCAGAGGTCTCTGTCCCATGAGAAAGTTCTTATGCTGAACAGGGAAAGAACATGAGGAAGGAGTGACAGAAAGCGTTTGGACTTTGGATTGCAACTCTCATTCCCTGTTGCCCTGCAATGCTTGGAAGGATAAAGTAAAGGAAAATAGGTAGTGAAGTTGAGCCTGGTAAGGAGGAGTGGGGGTGCCTTTAACTTTTTTATTATCTTACTCTGATTTGACTGGTGGTAAATGAAATGCTTTTCCCTGAGTCAAGTCTGTTTCACCTGTGGCAGCAACTAGGGAGTGATCTCCCTGTCATTTTCTCGATTCATGAGTCTTTTGTCATATTCTCTCTCCCATATCCTGCTGAGGAGGGTAGTGACTAAGACTTTGGTGGGCACCTGGCATCCAGCCAGGGTCAAACAACCTCATGTCCCTTTTTACACCCCTTTGTCTGGTTCAGTGAAGGCAAATGAGTGTATAGAACCAGCTTTGAAAGTTAGTTAATTTTAACTAACTGGAGATGGTCAGCTATTAGGCAATTAGTAGCTATTGTCGTTTGACTTGATTTTCAATTCTTACAGTTGATGGAGATCTTTCCTATGGGAAATTTAAATTTCTTTAAAATTGAACGCTCAGATGCCTGACCAAGTATATGAAGCTTTAAGCTTACGTTTTGGGTTTTTAATGTATTTTTGTTAAACTCTTTCTAGCTCATTTTTTATTTGGTAATTTGAATTCTGTTATAAATTTCTTCTTCCTTAATATATTAGATAAAGAGAAGGGTGTTGGATTTTTTATGTGTAAGTAGCTTCTGGTTTCCAAATTCTTTGAAAAAAGTTCTCACTAATGCTGGAATGGGGTGCATGACAACAAATGAGACTTATGTCTGCGTTTTCTTGTCTTGAGTGTTTCATGAGTGATTCACAGTGTTTCAGTTTGCAAGATGCATGTAGTGGCAGAGTGGTCCTTGTGTTGTAAAGGATATTCCTAACATGCGTAGACTTGTCTTCAGCATCTGCTACTAATATTTGTGGTCCTTCACACTGTGTTGCTGGCCTTTATCTTGGAGCCTGTTAGCCTTCTGTAAATATTTTCATGTGTGTTTTTATTTTGAATTCAATTTCAGAAAGGTGTTCAGCTATATCTGTATTACATGTCTTTAAAAATGGCTTTCAGAGATGCAAGTTGTAGGGAATATTTGGCTCAGTTGGATGTTTGCTAAGGAGTAACTTTGAACTGACCATGTCAGGGTACAGGGCAGATTAGATCATCATTTTCTTTTCCTGTCCTTTCCTTAACAGCTTCATTGTTACATTAGTAAAAGCGTGCTAGTATTTAAGGCATGTGAACTGCAAGTTGGATGCAGTTGACTGGAGATGTGTGAAAGGATTTCATGTGGCTTCCAATCATCTGAAACATTCATGGTGAAAATAGTTGAGGTAGAGCATGTCACAGCTTAAGTTCCTGCTCTTACTTGGTTCTATCCTGGTGATTTTTTGCTATGATGTATGTATTTCTTCTAAGACTTAATACTGGTAGCAGTAATGTTATGGAGTTCTTCTCCTATTTTGAAATTTAAAAGTATATATAGGGATATTTTCCAGTGTGGTAGATATTTTGCTAAAGGATTTGTTTCAAAGTATTTGAAAATATGGAACTTACTATGTGTGGAATTTATTTATGAAAATTTTATTGAATAAGAATGTATTACACAGGCTTTTCTATTTCCGAAGACCAGTATCTATCATTATGAGACTATGTGTTTATTATTTGAGACAGCTACACAACACAGAATTTAGAATCTAGGATGAATTTGAGATATTATAAACCAAATTTTCTAGTGTTCCAGTGTCAAAATAATCTGTGAGGTAACATTGATCAAGTTGCTAATTTTAGCTACTCTTACACTCTCTTCTGTCACAGCCCCATGACTTTGATGAATGCAGATTTGATATCAGCGTGAATGATAGTGTTTGGTACCTCCGGGCTCAGGACCCAGACCACAGACAACAATGGGTAGATGCAATAGAACAACACAAGGTATGAAATTTTCTATTTTCTAATTTCCTTCCTCATTCCCTCATTAGATCAGGCATAGTGCTTGCAGAGAGTTTAAGCTTCCCTGTACAATCATTAAAATACTCATGGTATTTATGACAGGTAAAAGCTCAAGATTGAAGCTCTGTGTTAAATGTGTTTCAAAGAAATCTACTTGTTCTTCATAGATAAGACTTTACTAGGAGCTAATAACTGTGAGCCTTTCTTGAGCTCTCTAGCTTGAAACAGATAAAAACTTTTGTTTTGAGTGATATTTTCAAAGTTTTGTCCATTCTCTCCCTGATTATTGAATTGCTTCTTATCTATCCTAGATAGATAGGATAACTTGGTAGTCTTAGAGTCAATTCTCTAGATTATCATTCTGGTTTTAGGCTCCTCTTTTTCATCATTTGACTGCTTTTACTGTATCTGATTACTGGCTTTTGTCTCCTTGTCTTTTAAGGCACTACTCTTCATCTGCATTTTGGTTCCTGATCTGTTCCATATATCTTCCAAGGAGCTCAATTAATTTAATTTTAAAAATACCTGACCTTCAAGCCCCTTAGGTCAGGTAGAAAGTGCACAAAACATCCACTGTGTTTTCAGGTACAAGATAGGCACTGTGCCAAGGTGTACATTAAACTACAATACCCAACACAATGCAGCCTCTCAGTTTGAGTTACACAGGTATTACAGGAATACAAATTGACATAGATATCCAAATAGGTATGAATTTTTACCTTGAACTTCTTGAAGTGTTGTCTGTGTGTAATTAAGAGGTTTCTGCTTTTATTTGCCATTCCTTGCAACAAGCAGTACATATTCTTAAATTTAAAGTGCTGCCTTTTGATAATGGTTCTCTAAAAAAAATCATCACAATTGGACTATTCATCCCTTTGTAACTTGGTATTTTGCCTTCATTTTGATACAGAGGTAATATTAAAACACAAAAAATTAAGTTGCAAAGCCAGGATTCTTTCCTGTAGTCTAATGAAAAATGTTAAAGTTAACAGTGGGGTGTTCTTGAGATGACAATACTGCAATTTATTCCTAGTGCAATGCCTGAGAGAAATTTCTCATAAGGATACACTGAAAAAGTTACTGGATTGCACAACCATGTAACTGGCATTTATAAAACTGGTTTATAGCCTTGGGGGTCTTCAGGTATGGTTTAGCATGGTCATAGAACTTGATACCCCTAGGCTGAAATGTAGATTGGGTTTCATGAATTATTTAGCTAGGGAAATGCAGAACTTTAACTGAAGCTGGATAAGCAGAAATGCAGTCTTGTGTCATTGCATGCTACCCTATAGGAGAGTGATGAAAAAACCCAGATCCTATCTTAAACTCTGCTCATCACAACCTGAAGCCTTTTTCATGCTATTTTTCTATTTTCTTTTGTAAGGCTCACCTTAACTGTTGCTGAGTTCTGAGCTACAGCTTTATTGTATCACCAACTCATAATGAAAGATTATTGAATGTTAGTAGCATTGAGTTTGCCATAGGAAGTGTAATTTGGAGTTGTTTCTCCGTACTATTTAAGAAAAAAAATCTTGTGTTTTTCAACACTATTTTTTTTTTTTTACCTGCATTAGTGCTCAGCCCCTATCATGAGTTTATTTTCCATTGTCTGTCAAGGATTACTCATAAACTTTTTTTGGTAAGCTTACATGGTCTTAGTCAACCTCCTTTTCAGATCATGAATGAATATTGAGGAGTAAAACTTCTAGCATCCCAAAGATGATCTCCCTTTATAAAGAAACCTGATTAATTATACAGTTTCCCACTTTAAAAAATAATCTTTTAACATTGATTTAGGTTTGGACAGTTTAAACTTCCATGCTTTGCAAGAATTTGGTAGTTATTTAAATAAATAAATTGTACAGGTTTCTGCCTTTGTGCTTAAAGAAGAATAATGAAAGGTTCATGATTTACACTGCCCATTTTTTTTTTCTAGTATTTAGAATTAATATAGGAATGGGGATAATGAGAGAATTTTTTGTTATTTTAATAAAGTTACTTTTAGGCTTGTTTTTTAAACAGTGAGGATTTTCTGGAATGTTACAAAAACATAAGAAAAGTGTGTCTACAAGTAGGAGATAGTAATAAGCCCTTCTGTATATGTTGAATGACAAGAGACAGTTCAGTTTGCATCTTGCAATAACAATGTAATAACACTGGACTTGAGCATTCTGAATCTTACAGCTTTTCCACTATTTGTAGTTTGCACTTTCATGGGTATTTGACATTTTTCAGTTGCTTTCATACTTTTTTTTACTCTCTAGTGTTAACAGTATTTAAGGCAAATAGCAGTTGTTTTCATTTTTAAATGGAGTAGAAAATACTATGGCCCATCATTTCTAAATAAGCTATTGAAACATTTAATATGTTAAAGTAATAATTACATTATTAAAATATATATTATTTTAATATGTTAAAGTAATACATTATTTTAAAACATCCTTTTTGTATTATGCAGCTAAATATCAAGAATATCATGATAAAGCATTGAAAACAGCAGAAGTTACTGCAGTCTTGTAGTAATAGCTTAGACTCAAGTTGACAGTATATAATGAAATATCAGAGCTACTAACATCTTCTTTCCAGTTCAATATTCCATTGTCTTCATAATACAGTAGGAGTTTTGTGTGATAAATATTGTAGGTGTAGAGGTGCATCTGTTGCTTTTAAGGATTTTAGAAAACTACACAGTAATCTTATGACCAGAAACCTGTATTTACGTAAGTAGACATTAAGTAGAATTAAACACAACACAGAAGTGTCCAAATTCAGTCTTCAGTCTGACTATTATTATTGGTTCTTAATGAATATGTCTCCAAATGTCATTTCTGTACTATCATTGAGGCATTACTGCTATAACCTGTAATTTTTATATAGGTTTGTATGGAAAATATTTAAGAAAGTATATTTTTGCAGTATAACTTTGATAGACTGTGAAAGAAAATATTTTCATGGAATCTGGAAGTCAATGCCATTTTTCATTCAAATTTGTATGAAAAACACTAAGTGAACCCTGAAGTAACTCTTCATTCATCCTTTAATGCACTTCAATTCATGTAAGTTTTATATCCAAAAACTGGATTTAGAGTAGGGGAAGATGGGCAAAATATCTCATTGCACTGAAAAGTTCAGATTTCTGTTGGCTTACTCTTGATGTTTTGTCCTAGTTTAGGGCAAATCTGGGAGAAAACCTCCAAAGGGGGACCCCTCCCGAGAGCAAACCCACACGGGCCCTCCCCCCAGCCGGTTCGGGAATGATTCCTCGGAGAGAAGTGGAAAGAACCTGTTTATTTAACAGGCACAGCACCCCCAGCACACAAAATGAACAATCCCAGGTGACAACACTCT
This sequence comes from Sitta europaea, assembly GCA_013400255.1. Classification (NCBI taxonomy): domain Eukaryota; kingdom Metazoa; phylum Chordata; class Aves; order Passeriformes; family Sittidae; genus Sitta; species Sitta europaea. The sequence continues at coordinate 121,347 of VXBS01001456.1, forward strand.
GTCACCGCTCTGAGAAGAGATGACAAATTCAGCGAGTCTCTCTCGGGGGTGTCGCTCTGGTGTCACTCCCTCCGGCGCTGGGGATGCTGCTGCAGCCACAAGGTGCTCTCAGGTCCCAGTCCGGAGCAGGTTCCAGTAGTTACAAGAAAGGAAAAAGGGAAAAAAATAAAACAAACAAAGCAGGAGCAGGAGCAAAAGCAGAGCTAGAGCCAAGCAAAAAGAGCCAAGGAAAAAACTAAAGCCACACTATGTACTGCCCCATCTCTGTGTCCTGCCAGTCATGGGGGGAGCAGGCTGATAACAGAACCAAAACAAAACATTTGTCCTTCAGAGACAGTCTCAAAGGCACAGAACATAACATCCAACATAGCAGAACACACAAATGGGGATACAAACATCACCCTAGGACACATTTTCTGGTGGAACTTTCTGGTTAGGTTACCAAACCTCATGCAAAAATTCCTGGGTAAAAATTGTTTGTGTTTGAGAAACAGGTTCTTTGAATGTAATAGTAATTTGAATAAAATCAAGAGAGGAATTTATTTCCTGTACTAAACAGTTATTTTTCTTAACATTAGTCTACTGCTGCATAAAGTACTTTGTTTTTGAAATTCTTTGTTGCTTACTGAGTGGGTAGGTAGTTCTAGTAGGCTGCTTAAGCTATTTGCTAACAAAAGTCTGTTTGTGAGACTTAATGTAGCATGCCACAAGGTTGCTGATCTTCAGAGTAAGAAAAACAGACAGAAACTTTGTCTGCTTTCATTGTGCTCCAAACAAAGGGAACTCTGATTTAAAGTTAATTTATATTAAATAGGAGTTAAAAGCAGACATAGAAAGCCTCATGCTTAGCAGAACCAAAGAGTAGCTGATGGCTGAGAAATGTAAAACCAGCTGTTGTTCAGGCATAAAAACCATTAGAATTTGCAGGGGGGTGTTATAATTGTGCTTTTTGGTGCTGAGGTTCTTGAATCCTTTTAGTTTTGAATGAATACATTTAGTATTTGAAGTATAGCTCAAAATGTTTATTCGTTGCCCTGAACTGGAGAAGGGATACATGTAAAGCCATCAGTGAGGCAAATGAGAAAGCAGTTCATGTGTAAACAGGAGTCCATTCTTCTACTTAAATGTTCATTAAATATATTGATCAGGCATTTCTCTTTTGTCAAAACATTGATGGTAGTTGAGTACTGCAGTGCTGATATATTTGGAAAGTTACTTTCTTAAAAATAATTTGAAAGACTGCCTACTCCAGGTCTCTCCCATGGTTTCAAAATGGAATTTGGAATTTCTAACATAATAGATAAACTGGCTTAAATGTTAGTTCAGTGCTGTGAGAAAATTAGTAGAGTGAATTGCTGTTTTTTGTGAGAAACATTTTTCTAAGTAAACTTATTTTGAGGAAATGAACTTGAACCCCTGAGATCAAGATAATGATTTCTCCCAATGTTAGTCTACCACTCAAGTTGAGAACTTGATGAGAATTTATTTAGAAATGAATACTTCATGAGAAATTTTACATCAGTTTAGGTTTATCCCATTTTGTTCCATCATAGTTTTTATTTTCTTCACACAGACTCTTAAAGTCTTCATTATTGACTTTGTGGCTCTTCAGCAATATAGATTGATAGTTTTTTTGGTTTTGCATTTGCAAAATCTTTTGTTTGTCAAACAGAAATAACTGTTCCTGAACTTACAATATCTGATTTTGCCGCTTCAAACTGGACAAAGTAATTTTTCAGGGAAGTAACTAGATATCCAGCAAGTTGGCATGTAGGGAGCAGGTAGCTTTTCTTTTTTATTTTGAAGTGATGATGTACGAGGTGTTTATATCTAGAGTAGGAGGCATGAATCACAAAGTTTGACTGTGAAAGGGCTTAAGTGGCTATTTTCTGAACCGAATTGATATATGTCCCTTTTATGGGGATGAAGGGACCTGTCCCCCTTGAATGAAAATGGCCTGTCATCCTCAGTAAAAATTTTCCTTGAAGGAGTGGCTACTGCTGTATTGTTTTCACTCTTGATTAGACACTGTGAAAGGAGTTAGCTAGTTAGAATAGGGTTATACAAAAACATCAAGAAGAGTAAAACTTACTTTCCTTTTTTAGCATGTTTTCCCCAAGCGGGGGGAGGAGACATGGGAGCCTTGGGGTCAAAGATAGTTTGACTGATAAGTAATTCTAATTTTGTGCAATTCTTTTTGTACTACAACTTGTTTCTTAAAATACCAGTTGTCAAACCAAGATGCTTTAGATACCATTTTTGCATTGTTTTAAGTGCAGATCTAGTTTAAATGGTGGGAAAACCCCAAAACACTGGATTTGACAATCTGCTAAATTCAAATTTAAGAAAAAGTTAAGTAATTATTAAAGCACTTGGTTAATATTGTTTATTTAACACTGATACATTTTCAAACAAGTAAACTAGAATTGAGTTGTTTAATTGTGAGGTTTGGGGTTTTTTTGACTGTCGGTCTTAGTTCATTAGTCAGTAGAAAACTGCAGAGAAAACTTTAAACAGCATAATTTTGATTGCAGTCAATAAGGGTACTTCAGGATATTGTTGTAAGAAAATTCAAAACCCAAAAACATCATTAGCCTGAAAGGTTCAGAAAATTCTTGTTAACCTCATAAAATGGAGTTCCTTTTTTAGCATGTAACCTAAGAAAAGCTAGCAATTACCTTATCTATAAAGTGTTAAGAATCATTAATTTCACTGTTGTAGTAATCTGCCTGTTTTGTTTTCCTTTGTCAATGTACTGTTCTAAAAGAATTACTGAATGTGCTGTTACACATTGAAAAATATTGCTAGTAACAGTAATTGTGATGTTGAAGCAGGAAAGGCAGATGGATGGAGAGAACAAGGGGTAGAGGTGTGATTTTGCTAGTCTAACATGACTGCAAAACCACTCGAAAACAAAAGTCCCAATGGTTGAAATCAGAGCACCACAGGATTGTGCACTTGAGAACCGACTTAATAGCAAAGTAACCCACTGAGTACCTTCTCAGACTAACAGATTCCCCCCTCTGCCTGCTGTAAGTGTTCTGAATGGTTCAGTTTATGTCAGATTGCTTAAATCTGTTGGTAATACAAATCAGCTTCTGGACAAAGAGGGCGAAGGACTTCAGGTGAAATATTGCAGTAAATATTGAAGTATTTATAAATTAAAATTGCTTTCTATCTTTGTGTTATTTCTCTTTCAAACTTAAGTATAAGAGGTTATGCATGAGTAACTTTTATCAAACTCAGAGGAAGCCTTATAAATTTCACTTCAGTCTTGATTATACACACAGATTTTCTCAGTTCCTAGTTTTTGTTCTGTAACTGGAATGTGTCACCTTCAGACTGAGATCCAAGTGCATCTACCTGTTCCGTCAATCTATAAAATGCCTTAAGAAATTTCACATTAACTGTACTTAAAGTCAAGCTTTTGTTTGAGTACTGTGTGTAAATATTGATCTATGAGATTATTTTTATTTAGCTGTTCTAAGAAAACATTGAAAAATGCAAGTAGAAGTAACTTTCTCATAGTAATATTCTACTTGTGGTGGATGCCAGAGCAAAAAAAATTGACCCATTAATCAGGTCAGAAACCAGTATCAGAGTTTCAGTTCATGAAATAATGAGCTTGGGTTGTCAACAAGAAGGGGAGAGTACAGAAAGGTAGTACATGTTTAACTTGTCCACAGGCTGTCAGCATTTGTAAGTAGAACTGTAACATTCTGTGACGACAGGGTAGTTTTCTCCTTTTTTACACATCTATAGTCCTACCCTAGAATAAATATAATACGCTGATAATGGCAATGAAGACATGCAAATAAATCACTCAAAATCTCTTGCCAGACTGGACTGAAATTAGTAAGATAATTTAAAATGAATAGTGTATGCAGAGAAATGATGCAGAAACATTTTGACTGAGTGTACTAATGTAATAAACTTTTAAAGCAGATACTAAATGAGAAGTGTAAATTTCTGCCATCAGTAAATAGTTTTTAACATTAAATTAACATTCCTATTTTCTGGCAGACCTTGAGGAGCTGCTTGACCGAGTAGTTTAGATGTTTGTGTAGCCTGTATTTACGTGCATATTGAAATGCTACACATAGTGTTCAGAAGTCTATTTTGATGTTCCGACCTTTATAATTTCTTTTTTATCACTTTACTATATTATTAACAACTAGTGACTGTCAATTTCTAGCAATGGTAAATATTCTACTATTGATGACTGAATGTTAATAATAAATACAGTCTTGTTAATTATTTTAAAATAAAAAATTTCCAGTAGTGTAACTTCAGATACATAATATGGGAGGGAGCAACAGGAAGAGTGTCTGTTGCCATTTCTCCCTCTACATCCTCTGCTGAAGTTTGGCTGTTTCAATAATACGTGATTTTTCAAGTACTTGCTTCCTCAGCAGTTATTGCTGAGTTCTGAAAAGAACTGTGACTCCTTAATATTTTACTTTTTTGGCATTTCATACTAATACAAGTTCTTCTGGCCATGCTTCCCCCTGTACCCATTCACAAGTAAGACTGACATTAGTGGAAGCAACAGTGCAGATGAAGGAAAGCATGGGATATATGGGAGTAGATGTATATTTTTCAACTTTAGTTTTATTTGTCAAGTTCATAATGAGGATTGTAAGAGTGTGATTATGAGACCTCCTGATGTCTGTGTTGGTATCCATGTCTTAAGTGTTGGAACAAGTAATTTCTTAAGTAATCTTGATGTCAACTATTGTTTCTTATTAACCTGATTTGGATTTCCTTGTTCTTTTGTCTGATGGTCTGCAGCATGCAACAAACTCTAAATCTTTCTGTTTGATGTTGATATGGATTGTATAGCATACACTCTTGTTCTTGTGGTAATGCATTTTGCTTTGGAAGCTAGTGACCCACTCTCACTGTGACATTGTGAGGCTCTGGCTTGAAGCAGTAATTCATCTTGTTTGAGGTGGGTGGAGGACAGCATTCAGATACCTGTGTGTCATGGTTTGACGTTGGTATAAAGCCAGTGCTTCTACAAAAATACGCTATCTTTTGTGTCTGTTGTGAGATGTGACTAAAAACAGAATAAAGCAGGTTTTAACTTCGGAACAAAAGGGAAAAAAAAACTTTATTATTTACAATATATAAAGAAAACACACACAAAAGGGGATGAAAACTTTAAAAACACTCTTCCTCCCCCCACCCAAAATCTCAGCACAACACAGTAAGACAAGACTTAAATTCTTAATCAAATTATTATCTCTCAAATAATTTTTCTTCAGTCTATTACTACTATTCTGATAGTCAGTACTCAGTTCATTAAGGAGAGATAGGAGTCTTTCTTGCACCATATCGTGACCTCCCCTTCCATGTGCAGTGCTCTCACCACTGTCGCACGGACCAGAACTGTTTCTAGGGTTTCTTCTTTAAAGATGCTTTGGTCAGTTCCAAAAATGACAGTCTCCAATTTCGGGACACCAGTCCCCCCCAATTTCACCCCCTGGGGCTGAGGGGCTTTGAGAACAGAGATTTTTCTCTCTATCTCTGTTCACATCGCTTTTTCACTGTCTATTCTTGGCTCTAAGCCAACGCCTCTCTCTAGATACAGTCTCTGTGTCACGGAATAAACTGGGTCCATTTTATGGTCATACAAGAAAAGTCCAGCCAAAGGCTACTCTATCATTTCTTCTTACCTAGGATTCTTTTCAACGTCTTTTGACAACTTTTTACTTGCACGAACTTTCATCACATTTGTTCAGTTTTTCCTATTTCACTTCTATTCTTCTTTTTCAGATTCAGGAGGAACAGCATTTGTAAAGTTTCTATTATCTACAAAAAGGGTTAAAATCTTGGGCTGTGCCTGCCAGAACTTTTATGACTTCACTGTCGACACTTCTTCGGGCAACTTTCTCCTTTCTCTTTCGGCTGTGCTGTCTGGCTGTCAATAGCAAATTGCAAAGTGGTACAAACACAGTCTTTCTCTCTCCAGGGGGGGAAAAGAGGTTGTCTGATGTCTCTCAAGGTTCTTGTACTTCTTCTACTTTTCCATCCTGCAGGAACTTCTCTCCCTCTCTCTGCCCAAGGCCTACCTGGCCAGGCCGCATGGCCTCCCCTGCCCCGGCCAGCCCGCAGCTGGGCAGGGGAGGCCTGAGCTCCTGCACAGACTGGAACTAAGAGACAGTTCTCTTGGGAGTCTTCTGCTTTTAACCCTTTGTGTTCTCAGAGGCGGATTTTTGTCTTCAGTGGCCAAACTAGATGCCAATATTCAAACTTGAGCATCTATTGGCTTGACTACTGAATCTGGAAAAAAAATTCACTTCCGTTTCAAACCACCACACTGTGTTAACCTGTAAAAAGCTATTTTTAAAGTCTATTTACCTATTTAAAAGACTGAAATGTATGGGTGAGTCACTGATGAGTGGCAGAGACATGTTTAAAGGTGTTACAAAAACACCCTGTACTGGTTTGAAACTAAAAAGTCATGAACTGTTGCTCAAGCTTATACAGATACTTAGATGTGGTTTTGTTGCTGTTTCTGTCAGTATTGTGCGTTGATGTCAAATATGTAACTTAAGGTCTTTGTATTCACATTTGTTATCTCCCAGCAAAGCTGAATTGGAAGTGTTTGCAAAACTGCTCTTTGATATCTAAATAACAAAATATGTTCAAGCGCAGGCTTCTGAACTTGGCAGTAATAAGCTTATTTATTTTGGATTTTGACCCGAAGCTTAGGTAGAGTGGGAAATACATAGGAGAAGGATGTAGCTGTCTCAAGACTGAGCACTTTTCTAATTCATTCATCATTCAATTGTGAATAACTTTTCTTTTTCCTCTTCAGTGACGTCTGAGTGGTATAGAGATCAGCAAAGAAATAAACCGAAGTACTGTCCCAAAGGAAGAGTCATAAAGTTAATTGTCATTCTTCCCCTAATATGAACTTAAGTAATCCTTACTAGTTGCTATGTTTCACTATAAGTTAGATTGGGAAGTGTTGTACAGTAAGGGCTTGTGGAATCATATTAGCCTGTTTCTGCTGTCAAAGGGATTTCTTGTCATCCTCATAAAATATGAGTTCTCCTTTATTAAGTAGTCTTACAGTAAATCTAGAGAGATTATTTTGTCCCTTTTTGGAACACTTAATATTTGCCTTTTTCTGTTAGAACAGTTCCCCATTCCTTGATTGTTGTTCACATGGATGTCTTCTGCAGCTTTCTGATACCTTGCATGGCTTTCTTCCAAACTCAGTCTTGATCTTTCTGTGAAGTATAGGACCAAAAGAGAACTCAGTATTCTCACTAGGATCCTATATGTTGTATACAATGTAGGATTATTTTGTGAATCTTTTGTGATACCATTTTGCAACACCACAAGTTTAACTTATTCAGCTTGCAAACCACTAAATCTGATTCATCTCTAGAGTTATCTGCAGATTGTTATGTGTCCTGTGCATGTACAGTACAGTATTTCCTATAACCCAGTAAACGTCGAACTCCATTTTTCTCATGTGTACATAAGTCCTAAGTTTGTACTGTTCCTCTGTCAACTTCAGTATCTCCAGCTCAGCTGCTTTGGGTAATAATTATTGTGCTGTGTGGGTTTGGTTCAGTTTCTTAAATGATTGTGCTTCTTCTAGTACTTTGTAGAGTGGGGGGGGGCACTGTCTACATGAAGAAACTAAGTAATCTAAGCTATCTCAGTTCACAACTAAGCTTGCCTGTTACTCTGTTGGGAGCTACTTTTCTGAATCTGAAGTTGTACTTATATGTGCACTTAAGGTAATTTTAAATCTTTCTATCCGTGAAAGCTGTGATCACCTATGTGTTCCTAATAAAAAAAGTTTCTCTCCCATCTAGTCCAAGCATTAACAGGTAGTCTTCACAGTCTTAGTAGAGGTATTGAATGCACTTCTTATGCCCCTGCCCTCAAATGGTAGTGAACTTACTTGAGATGGGTTACTTCTATCTTTCCCTTCAATTAGCTAAATATAGTAATTGATTCAAGATTCAAATGCACAGACAGGTTAACATAAATTTTTGATCACTGCATAGCTGGTGAACCAGGGTGTTCTGAAATAGCTAATGGATGCCTGAAAATTACAGTTCAAATTGCAAATTAGCAGAATGTTGCCTTTTGGGTGCAATACTGTGTGAAGGAAAACTCTTGCGAAAGTGCTAACTCAGTATCAAATAATATGAAAGGCTTGTGACACTATTGCTCCATGAAGCTGTTGAGTATGTCAGTCAACATTTTTGCAGTGCTATTTAATGAAGAGCGATATACACGGCTAAAGTAAACTTGTCTCAAGACTAATGCTCAGTCTTGAGGTGACCGGAACTCTAGAAGAGTCAACTTGTAGCTGGCTGTGCAGTGAATAGCCAGTCTCATTGCTATAAACAAGTGGAATTCCAGTAGTAAACACAGAAATGTTATTAATTCACTTTGTAAAAACTGTGTTAGATCATTTTGATAATGTAGACTTTCATATAATAGAAGTAAGGGGAATGTCAAGGTTTGTTACCAGCAGAATGACGTGCAATTATCTCGGGGAGTCTGAGTGGTCCATGGCATAGTGGTAGCACGTTTTACAAGGTCTCCCTGAACAGTATTGTTCGTTGAGAGAGACCTATGTCAAGCTTGACTTTGGTGATAAATGCCTCTTCAAATTAGGGTAAGCTCTTGGTATCAAGAACAGAAAGTAGAGAGCTGCAATGTAAAAGTAGTGAGTGGTTTAACAGTCGGAAGTTAGCACTTGTCTAATACTGTACTCTACTCAGAACCATGACTCATCACTTCAAAAAATAACTGTGCATTAACTGCTTAGTAGAAGCTTGGGTACCCTGTATGCCTTAGTCTACCAAAGGAGGTATTTTTTTGCTTTCTAAAAGAACTTTTTAGGAGGCAACTTTTCTTCAGTGAGCTTTCATTTCAGTGAAACTCAACAAGGTGATATTAATAGATCCTAGTTAATCCCCTTGCTGTAGGGAGGAGCGCTCAGCTGCATCGGTGGAGTGGGCGAGTACTAATATGACATAGTAACATTTGACTGAGGTAACTTTTCACCTCTTTTGAGAGGCACGCACTATCCAGTGAAACTCCTGACAAAGAGAGTAACTCCAGAACCTAATGTGACTGTAAAAAGCTGGCCGAATTCTTTTGGAAGCACATCATGGCTTGGGGCACCTGCTCTTAATTTAATGTCCCTGCCATTTATCAGAACCTATTAAGGTAATTCTTCAAATATAATTTTCACTGTAGGTCAGCAAAAAGTTGCTTCTTTTCCTCTGAAAACAGATCAAGTATGAAAATGTGTGTTTGCTGTTATTTTAATGTTGCCTATGTATAGACTGACTGCAGAGGAAAAGAAAGTCATGCTCTTGAGCATACCTGTTTTAAATAGAAGGTGAGAAAGAAGGGGTTTAATATTTAACTGCTACTGTTTAAATATCCCATATTGCCTGGTATGAACATAGGCACCAGAAAAATGGAGGATGAAATGGAGAAAGGTGTCCGTTTTTATACCCCCTTAGTAATCTGGAATAATTTGTGAGGATTTGTGTATTACTGTAAAATTGTTTGTTTTAGCAAACAAATACACTTGAGGATGCTCAGCTGATAAGAATTACTTACCCTGATGTACAGTATGATGGTGGTATATGTATACAGTGTACAGTATGAAACTTGTCAATTTTGTAAGGAGCTGCACTTTGAGGGAAAGATTAGATGGTTTATTCAAGTTATTAGTCCTTTGCTGTCAGTAACAGAGGGTTTTCTTTAAAATTCAATTATATATTAATTAAATTTCAATGAGGGAAACTAAGCTCGGGTTTGTCTCCCATTCATTATTGTAGCAGCAGGAGCTGATACAGCTAATTCCTGTGACAGTGCGTGTCATTTGATGTTGCTAAATTTGCTAAGTGCACTTATTGCTGAAAACTATTTCCTGAAAGAAGACTAGGGGAATGCCAGTGAATCAGCAGTTTTAGTTGACTACACAAGCATGTTTGCTGCAGCAAACCTGAATGTTGTCACTTCCAAATTGTTGAGACTTCCCTTTCAGGGAAACAGTAGTTCTTTGTCTGTCTTGGCATTCTTTTACCATTCTTGGGCCCATGATTGAACATCAGCTGTTAAATTGCAGCTTTATTAATAATTACTTACAGTTAGTACTGTTTGAAGTGGACTAAAGCTTTGTCCATTCCAGCCCAACACACTTGATTAATTATAAACAAAGCAGATTGTTTCACTTTGACCTAAACAGTCTTTCTTTGCGTGTGTGTTCCAGTTACATTTCATAACAATTGCTTTCGCTTTGAAAATAGAAATTATATTTCTCTGAAGAATGCATCCTTGTGGGATGTATGCCTGCATATGTGGTACTAGAGATCTTGCATCCTAGTCATTCTGATTCTATGGAAAAAAGCACATTTCTTGCATAGCAGTTAACTCTTCCTTGCTTGCGTTATAATTTATATTTTCTGCTTCCTAGCAAAATAATTCCTCTGTCTCAAAAGAGTTCTTTCTTAACAAGATGAAGTTCTTTTGCCTCAATTTGCTGGTTCTCAGACTTTCTGATATAAATAAAGGGTCTGGTTAAATTCTGTCTCCTTCAAGTTTTGCTTTATTCTTCTGCAGTTCAAAAAGTGCAGCATCTACATATTTCCATTCTAGTTTGTACCTGTCTCCAAATATGCTAAACAAGGTTAAGCAGAAAATACATAATTCATGTGCTTATTTATGTGATATTTAGTGGATTTAGGAAACCTGTTAGGTAAACCTGCCAATTTTGCAAAGTACGAAGAAAGGGTAAAGATAACAGCTACTCAGACTATAGCTCCCATAATCTAATCAAGTAATATGTAGGACTTATGGTTTGTGCAAGTAAACACGATTGATCTTCAGAGAGTTATTGGACTGGTTTGTGTTTTAATTCTTGAAAAGAGTCCATCATGCTGATTAGACATGTTTTCAGCAGATAGAGAGTGTTCAGCTGACAGTACTCATCATCCATAGTCTCTCTGAGTATCCACGTAAGTAGACAGAACCTGGAGTAAAAAATGTACTCCACTATGGCTTTGAACTTGGTCATATGGGAAGAGAGTCTGAAATATGTGGATCTGAGGCTGCATTTAGGAGAAAAACTTGTGTTACACTTGACTGGAAAGGTTCTCTGCCCTCCTTGTTTGAATTATACTGTCTTGATACAAGAGCCTATAGCAAATCTGCTGGTTTTCTTTACTTTTCTCAACTGTGAGGCAGATTTGAGTCTGGGGTGCTCCTGGATGTAGATACAATAGTTTCACTTTCACCATTTTTATGGCTGCTGCTTTTTCAGTGATTGAACTGGACTGTAAGCGGATCTCTCAGAATATGAAAATCTGGTGACAGAATATGCCTTTTGTCACTGTCATGCAGAATGGTCAGGAGACAACACCTTACCTACCATCAGGTGGAAGTTTCTTCCCTTCACTTTACAAGGGGGTAAAGTCAGCTTTTAGCATGTCAAAGCAGTCAACAGCAAGAATATGGCCATTCTCCTGAAGGCTTATGTCACACCCCCATGTGCACACTGGAATCTCTGCAGGCAATAGCATCAGTTTCAGTTTGTCAGCCCTTAACATGTGTAGCTTTCTCACAAAGAATTATTCAGGGGTGCACTTCTGTGAGAGAACCAACAGTGGGACTGGACTTCAGCAGTAGGTAGAAAATATGAGTCTACAAAATAATTGATTACATACATACTGAATGTGTTTCTGCAGTTGCCTGGGTTTTTCGTAGTACAGTGTGCAATAAAGGCACAGTTCTTATAGAAAGGGCTCTACAGCTTGTACAAAACAGACGTGCTGTCACGAAATAAGATAATTTACGTACTGTAGAAGATGAGTTAAAATAGGGGCTAAACTGCTTGTTTTACTGTATTATTCTCTGGCCAATGCTTTTTGCAGGGAGGTTTTTGTGTTGGTACCAGCTCTGTACTGGCACCCTTTATCTTGTTCATACTTTCTACCCCTCTTTGGAAAGCAAAGTAAGACTGAAATGGTGTCCCAAAGCTTAGTGCACAGCGTAATAAAGACCAACAGTATTACAGTTCTGTGTAGAACTTAGGATAACATTTCCGAGTCCTGAACGTTTCAGGGCCTGGATCCTTTGATTTGCTTTCCTCTAATGTACTAGAAGCAGCCTTTTGTTAGCTGTCTTCCAAACAGTTTCCAGATTTTCCTTCAAGGGCAGGGTAGGTCAGCTTATTGAAGAGACCTGTTCTGTGCTTGAAGTTGTTTTCCTATTACAGAGGGTGTTGGCTTTTAGCAAATAAAAGCAGTCTGTTTCTTTTTGCATCAATGAACAATGATAGTGTGGAGGTTGTTTTTGTATTGGCAAGTGAGTTTAATATCTTTACTGATATGTTTGTTAACATTGTATGTAATTATCAGTTAATACTTTAATTTTCAAAGACGAGTTTTCTGAAAGTTGTGTTTCATAAAAATGTTTTACAAACTCCTGAATAAGCCTGTATAAACTTAAGTGTTATTAATAGAGTAAATAAGTTATTTCAGATGAAATATGCCTGTATCATTACTTCATGACTTTTAATGGGTTTGGTAGGCTTTAGCTAAAGCTTTGTTTCTTGTGATGCTTCTCAAAGTTAGCATACAAACAGGGAAAACTAATTTGGCAAGGGCCTTCTTCAACCTGTATATGAAGTTCCTGTGCCTGTTCATCTGGCTGGTATATAAAAGTGTTCTTAATGATGAGCGGTATGTTTGCAGACTAATGACAGAGCAGCTGAATGTAGAGAAAAGTCTTCTTGGACATGATGCTTGAGACATATGTACCAAATTTTCTCTGTGTCAAGTGTTAAATTTTTTTTAAAGCTGAATTGTTTTGAGCCTAACTATTTCTTGTCAGATGAAGTTCTAAAAAATCTGAACATTTGTCAGATTGTTTTGGTACTTTGGACAGTCTAAATTGAAAATGAGTGTATTCTTAGTTGATTCACTGTTTTGAACTGGCTGAGAAGTCTGACTTCAGAATAATTTCTTTAATCTCTATTACAATTTCTAATTCACTGTCATCCATTCAGCACTAAATGTCATTGTTGCTACTTGCATGCTGTATGGAAAACTTTTCCTCACTAAGCAATGTGTCTCAAATGTAATTATAAAGGCTAAAGGTAAAACTGCTCTGGTTTTATTGGCCTACCAAGAAAAAGGAGGTTTCTATGCCTAGGGACTAAAGCAGAAACAGGGTTACTATTGGTCTTTGACCAGTAGTAACCTCCAGCCATGTCTGTTTCCTTTTCACTATTTCACTCTAGTGGTCACACACAATACTGACCTGGGGAGATTGAACAGATGAACTGGTACTAACAAGGAATTAAATTAGAATCTAACACGAAATTAAATTAGAATCTAACACAAAATTGGAGTGCATGACAGCTTAATTTTCCCAGTCCTGACCTGTTAGACCACCAAGTACTGTGAAACCTTGTGACAGAAGGATATATTCATTTTTGAATTGGTGATTCACCAAGGTTTTGGAAATTATCTGAATTTTTATCCTTTTAGATATCCAAATGTGTCTTTTACATGAAATATACAGGGCTTTTACGTTAGGTAAACGAATAATCTGAGTTTGATTATAAAGTTTTTTGATATGAGATTCTGCTTTATATGAATAGTTTTGCTCTTCTGTATCTGTGGCTAGGTCTTACATCTAAACATTAGAAGTATTCAGATAATTTATCCCTTTAGCATTTTTATTTCATATCATGTTAGGCTTGTTCTTAACTCATAAACTAAAATGAGAATGATTGATAGAATCATGTGGTGTTTTTCTTTGTAAAGCAATGTTTTCATGTAACTTCTTTAAGATCTTGGTAAACCATTGTGTATCAAAAGTTTCATAGAATTACTAAGATTGAAAAATACCTTTAATATTTCAACATTCAATTGTTAACCCAGCACGTCCACCATGTTCACTACTAAACCATGTTATCAAGTGCCATATCCACACATTTTTTTAACACTTTCAGGTGTGGTGACTCCACCATTTCCCTGACCACTATATTCCAGTGCTTCACAATCCTTTCCATGAAAAAAATTTTCATGATGTCTAAACTAAACCTCCCTTGCTGCTACTTGAAGCCATTTCCACCTGTCCTGACACTGGCTACTACATGCAAGGGCATGTGGATGGGGAACACTGTCACCAAGGATGAGGAAAAGGTTTAATGCTTTCTTTGTTTCAGTCTTTAACAGAGAGACCAAATGTCCTCAGGGCAGGCAGCCCCCTGAGCTGCTAAACAGGAATGTGGATCAGAATAGACTTCCTGTAACTCAGGAGGAAGTGACTTCCCATGCCACTTAGCCACTCACGAGTCTGTGGGGCCAAATGAGATTCACCCAGGAGGACTGAGGGAGCTGTTGAAGTACGTTTCCAAGCCACTCTGCATCACTTATAATGAATCCTAGTTTTACCAGGGACATCCCAGATAACTGGAGATTTGCAGGTGTAATACCTACCTACAAGAAGGGTCAGAAGGAGGATCTGGGGAACTGTGGCCTGTCAGCCTGACCTTGGTGACCTCAATGCTGGGAAAGGTTGTAGAATAGAGTATCTTGGGTGTAGTGAGACTGGTATATATAGGACAACCAGAGCATTAGGCCCAGTCAGCATGAATTTGTGAAAAACAGGTAGGTAGGTCCTGCCTGACCAACCTGATCTCCTTTCATGACAAGATGACCTGCTTAGTGGATGAGGGAAAGGCTACGGATGTCTTCTATCTAGTCTTCCCTAAAGCATTTGACACCATTTTTCATAGCATTATCCTGGAGAAACTGGGAGTCCTTGGCTTGGACGGGTGCACTGTTCACTGGGTAAGAAACCAGCTGGATAGTCGAGACAGAAAGCAGTAGAGGATGGAGTTACATCCATCTGGTGGCTGGTCACCAGTGCTGCTCCCCAGGGCTCAGCACTGGGTCTAGTTTTGTGTCGTATCCTTACAGACAATCTGGATGAGGGTTTCGAGGGCTCACTCACTCATTTTGGAGGTGGCAAGTTGTGGGGGAGTCGTGATGAGCTGGAGGGTAGGAAAGCTCTACAGGTTGGACTTTGGAAAGAATTTTTTCAGCGGAAAGGTGGTCAGGTATCGGAATGGACTGCCCAGGAAAGTAATGGAGCTGCTGGGTAGTACGGTAAAAGCCTGTATGTGGCACTTTAGTGTTATGGTCTACTTGGCACAGTGGTTTTGGGTCAAAGTTTGGACCAAATGACCTGGGAAGTCTTTTCCAACCTTAATGATTCTGATTAGTTTCTGCCTGTCATGCAGAACGGTTGAGTTTGTCCTTAGATAATTATGCCTTCAGAACTCTGATATTTCACATCCAATATGTTCATCTTTTGTTTGAAAGTAAAATTACCTTTGGGCAAAATTATTGCCTAGATAGTTTGAGCTTAATATGTGGAATCTTTATGTTGTCAAATTGATGTATAATTAGAAATGCATGTAAAGCTTCTACTGATGGCAGAATGCTGTTGCATAAAGAGCTTTTAAATCATACTGGGCTTTTTTTTTTTTTTTTTTAAACGAACATGGTTTTGACTCAATAGAAGGACTGGATTTTATGAATCTTCAACCCTGGGCAACTTGAAAAATCTGAAGTTGTATCAGGAGCATGACAAAAAGTTGCATGTCTTGGAGTCCCTTATTTCATATAACTTTCTTGGTTCAAATGTCTAATAGGTGAGTGAGCCTCCATTGTTTCTGAAGGAAGTTGATGTTGAGAGCTGACAAGGGCTACAGCAAGAAGGAAATTAGATTAGGTAATAGGTTATGAAAATGAAAAAAATAATGTTAATTTTAATAGGGTGTGGGATGCAAAACAAGACGTGCATTAAAAGTAAACCTTTTTCCCTACTTTATCCCAAATTACTGTTAGGAGATTACATGAGAACTCATGCTGTTTAAACTGCATTTATCTAAGGATGTAAGATAGTTTTTGTTAAATTATTTGTCAAATATGTTATTCCAACTTTTTTTTATCCTCTAGTGCTTCCTACATATTACATACTTAGGGGTATGCCAGCCATTTGAGAGATATTTCTCTTCTGATGGCAAAATGTTTAAGGATTGAGCAGAGGGGAAAAAACAATCTGTTTCTGAATTTACAGTGACAAGATAACTACTAATTGTTCACTAGGTGAGCAAGGGACTTCATGGTTTTTACAGGAGCATTTGCTTTGGCAGTTTTTCTTCTTAATGGTGAGAAGAAAGCTAAGCATATTTATCTGCTGATGGGTGTGTTCTGTGTTGCTGTAAAGCTTTTTGTAGTCCATTTCTTTTAATGCAAGTAAGAACCTTGCCTACACCTGTACTTCGAATTCTAGCATTTCTTGTTAGGAAAATGTTTATTCTGGTTAAGCAAAGTATAGGCCTCTCAAGTCCATATCCAAAACAGGCTCAGGCTTGCAACAACTACCTTTTCACAAAGGTGAATAAACCCCCATTGCTCTTAACTGTGCTCTTTCGAAATCTCCTTTTGGTCTTTATCCCAAGATTCTTAACTGTAATACTGATGGTGGATGTGGTCTTTTCTGGTTTTACAGAGGTGATGTTAATGTAATACTTAACTATCGTCGGTTTTAAAATAAAACTAAACCAACAATTGGAGTAAGAGGCAATCACTCCTTCTCTGCCATTTTGAAGGATAAGTCAGATTGCCTAAATGCCCGTTAACTGTGAGCACGGTGTGTGCCTTAGTCTCGTTGCTCTGTCCCGCCGTTGAGGCGGGCTGGGTTATCTCTGAAGTGCTCATTCCCTGCAAGGAGCGGGCTTTCCCTCCACCTAGTGGACGCTCCATGGGAGAGCCTGTTCTCGGGCTCCTGTAACGGCTTTTCCTACTGCGTCCTGGCTCATCTGCCGTAGTTAGCACTTAAGCATTAACCCTGGCAACACTCCCTTTTGAATTTTATACATTGTGACGATGCAATAATATTTAATATAAATATTATGCAATTTTTATAACTGCTAAAAACACCGATGTGACTAATGCTTTCACTTGGGATCAGAACTGTTCTTATTTTTAAAGGCACAGTTGCACAGGTGCTGGCCTTAAACCAAGATCAGACAATATGTAATGGAATTAATTAATTCTTTAAAATCTGTAGCTATTCCTACTAGCTTTCAAAGCAGGAAAACAAGTAACAGCACTTACTTTAGTGTATTGGGAACTGACACCAAAACACCAGTGCTTTTTCTGCTAGTATCTAATAGAATGGGATTTATTAGTTCCTGTATTACAATACAGACCTTACCTGTCCCTTTCCTGACAGCCCAGATTCATGGAAGAGGTAAAGGAAGCCTCTCCCAGTCTTGCTTATAGTCCCATAACCCAGGATTACGAGCTGCTTTAGTTTTATTACTAAATACACTAAGTGTTGCAGTTATTGTCAGCTTGGGTTTTGGTACTTTTGCTCAGTGAAGAGGTTTGTTTTTATACCTGTTTTTCAGCTTGGAATTCCTGGGGCTTCCTCCTGCGCACATAATGTGCATGTTTACTATGGAATTGCACCATGTACCACTCATTGATGGAGGAAAGTTAGGTCTACGTGTCTTTCTTTCTTTTTGCTGTTGCAAAAAACAGCAGTTTAGAAGCTCTTTCCTTTTAAACAGTCATCTGCACTGTGCTTGGGAGGGCTATGTGTGGGGAATCATCATCCAGCTGCCCTGACCTGGATTGTGGAATTTCTATCTCTGTCTTCCTCTAACTACCACCTTGGTTTTGTAACCTTAAATTTCCATTGTCAGCAGCTTCAGAGCATTTGAAAAATCAGACCACATGACAATTGTATCCATAATTTCAGTCCTCAGAAATGCATCCTGTACTGCCCAACCTGTAGTGTCCATTGTGTTCTTACTGTCTGCAATAATTTCCTAGGGTAGCTGTGCCTTGGCTCATCCTAGCACTAACCCATCTTTCCAAAGCATTCGCAGCAAGTCTAAAAATTGCCTTTGGAACATAGCTGTTTTACAGAGCTTATCTGCTTATTTTCCACCAAGCCTTTCATATTACCTTCCAGCTCTTTTGTGTTACTACTTTTTTCTATAGTCTGTGGTTTTTTTACTAAGATATTGTGGCTTGATCTCTTGGATGTTTGAGTGGGATTTTTTACAAATACTGTAGAGAATGAGATTAAAATCACTGTGTCCTAGTATCTGTTCCATCACCTTCGGAGTGAGCTGTATGTGTGCCATAGAGGGAGGAACTGCCTGCTGGTTGTGTTATGTAAAATAATAAATAATTTATAATGCTAACTGGATATATTTGCCTTGGTGAGCAATGTACATTGAGGTGCTTCACAGGCACTAAATTGAGACATAATCAGAATAATTCCTTGAAGACACGTGAGAATAATTTACTTTATTTGATTTTTTAAGTGGGAGAACTGTGCTGTGAGTCTATGTTTTATTCAAGGGTATTATTTTCCACTTAAGGATCAGCGCGAGCAGTAACAGAGATCTGCAATATGATTGTGCAAATACATAGCTTTTTTTATTGAAAGCAGCTTTTCTGACGTACTGCCTTGTTGCTGATACTAGCATCTGCTTCAGTTAAAGGATCACATGAAGCTTTGGATCATGTGGCTCTTTGCTCTTGACTATTGTAACAAAAGGATTAATGGATTTCATGCATTGCCTTAGAAAGTTGAAGGTGTTGCAATTACTATCAAATGCCAGTTTTACTGTAGCTTTGAAGCTGTGATGTATGCATGGAATTTCAAAGAACTGCATCTTTTTACTGAGCATGGCAATTTGGCATTAGTTCTTGATGGTATGAATTGGTACGACTTCTACAATTTTTTTTGTTTTCAAGCAGAGGCTGTTGATTTCTATCATATGAACTTCACCGGCTTTTCCAGTTTTTATCTTGGGAAACTAAAACTTGTATAAACAGAAGAATTTTTGTCTACATTCCTCTTCTCAATGTAAATTATTATTTCTGCAGTGATTAGTTAACGATGATCTGCTTTGCAAGACATAAATGCGGCAGTGACCTGCTCTCATTTAGATGTTGCGGTAGCAGAATGGTGGGGCTTTGCATGATTCATGCTTTCTTTGTTTGTGTTCATCTGCTTGCATGTGTCTGCTGTGAGCCTGATGGCTTGTCTGCACATCAGTTAGAAATGAGTACTTATTTTCTTGTCTTGTGAAAAATAATTATTCTCAATGTAATGTTATTTTTTTCCTCTTGGCTGTTTGACTGTAATTGTCTGACACAGTTTTGTGAATATGGTCTGTAAATGCATGTGCTTTTGATTCATGATATGTGCTCTTCAGTCTGCTCTTAATGCCTGCTGGATTTTCTTCTCAATAACAAATAGTTAATTATGTTGCACCACTCTATTGGTAGACTTTGCAAGCTAATAGCTGTATCCATATAATCATGTTACATGTACTATTCTGTAGCATGGATAAAGCAGTGGAATTAATAATCACAAGCATAAATGACAGAGAAATGAATATGCTGCTGAAAAGGTACATTTGAAAAATCAAGCTTACATATTGATGTGGAAAAAAGGGTTGGGTTTTTTCCTTTCACCTTCAGTTTTTCTTTTGTCATCTAAATTGGCTGGGCATTGACTGTATGCATAATATTGGAGGAGAAGAATTTAACATAGATGTAGAATATAAGGCATCAGATTTTCTATTTAAAGGTTTCCAGCTATTCTTGGAAGCTCTAAAGTAGGACTATAAAGGTGTGGCTTTGATTAAATCTCAAGTAAAGAAATCCAGAAATTTCACTTCCTTAGCTTAAAGAGAGGTCTTGCATAGGTGTGTCTTTCACACTTTAAGGACAAAATCAGAAAATGCTTGCTATCCTTAGTTAAAATACTCTAACCTCAGTGAAACTGCTATTTTGGCTACATTTTTAAATTGATCTGTTCTTTAAGCCATATCCTATTGAAATGAAGTTTTGTCATCTTTCCTAGTGTGTACAATTTAGAGAGAAAATTAAATGAATTTTCACTGTCAAACTGACTACAATAAAAACATACTGGGTGATCTTAAGATTTGTGGCATATGCTTAAATAAATACTGATGGTACTAATTAAACAGTGAAGTATTTATATTTGTGTGTGAAGGAAATTTTAAAAGAAATGTTTCAAAGTGTTGGGTGACTCTTCTTTTCAGGTTTGTGCTTACTAAATGCTTTTGAAACAAAGTCATATGCCCAAACTCTTACTTGTAGCTCAGACATACATACTTTGTCCCACTTTGCCCAAATTCTTACCTGACACTTCAAACAACTCTTTACTTTTGTCTGTTTTTTAACTTATCCACACTCTCCTGCCTTCTCAAAGCCTATACAGCTTCCAATTTTTCCATAAAATGTACAACTGGAATTACATCATTGTTTCTTGTTTGTTCTATACCATTTGTTTTGCCTCCCCTCTCCCTGCCCCTTTTGAGTTCTAGTGCTACTGCAGAATTTATTCTGTCAGAAGTCCTTCAATGTTGTCTTTGTCTTCTTGATCAAACTCCTCTGCTAACAGTATTTCATACATTATTCTATACCATCTGTCTGTTGCTTACATTCTCTATTAGGATTTTTCATCTCCTTTGCCATGCACATTATTTACGTTAACATTTAGAAAATTTATTTTCCTTTAGTTCCTAAGTATCTGCTTCTGTTTGACTTGTGAAGAAATTCGTCAAACTCTATTTCTGATCTTTTTAGTGTTATTCTAATCAAGAGATGTTTTTCTTTTTTAATTGTTTAGTAGTTAGTTACTCTTATTGTATCGTCTCACTTGTAGTGTCTTACCTTGTTTTTTGTAGACTTTTGTTCTCATGAAAAATCAATTTCAGTCTAGTATAAATAATTTTGCCAAAGAAGCCTGAAACAGGAAAAAACTTGATAGAAGTAATTGTCTGGTTTTCTTTGATTTCTATGTTGTAGCTTTTAAGAAGAAAATGGTACTATTTGTATGATTGGACAGATTGACTGAAGCTGATTGTCTTCAGACTAAACCATGTTTAATCCCCCAATTAATGTAGAGTAATACAAGGTTTTTAATAGGCTGTGTGAAAATTACTTTTTAGGAATTACATAAAACAAAATAGTTAAAAACTGTCTGTTTTTTAACTGTTAAGTATATATTGCTGTGTCCTTTTGGAGACATATAGTTCATAGTAGGTAACAAATTATTTTACAAATCGATTTTGTAATAAAAACAAAGTTTATAATAACTTCACAGACATCAACATCTTTGAGTTTGAGTTATTTAAACCTCTTCTGCAAAAAACAAATGGGTGTGTTTCAGAGAAAATTACATTAATCTTTTTTTCATGGTTTCTATTTTATTGAAAGCCTCAGCACTCTATTTTTTTGTGTGGTTTGCTTTTTAGACTGAATCTGGCTATGGATCAGAGTCAAGTTTGCGACGTCATGGCTCCATGGTGTCTCTTGTCTCTGGAGCAAGTGGATACTCTGCAACATCCACCTCTTCATTCAAGGTTGGCGCGAAATGTTTTCCTACTATTTGCACATAAATAACATGCAACTGGAAAAGAAGTAACATCTGAAGACTCATTCACATAATTATAGAAAAAACTACAAAATATTTAGTTTAAATGTCAGTACTCCATCATATGGTGAACACAATATGGGAAGCTCTCTCATGCCTCTCATGTAACTGTCCCTTTTAAACTGTGGTGTTTGTCCCCTTCTATGGCAAGAAAATTAAACTTGTGTGTTCATTAACTTTTTCTAGTTTGCTCACCAGAATATCCTGGGCTCCAAATGAAAACAAACACTAATTCTGTAGCTTAGTAAGTGTGATATAGCATTGGCTGACAAATTATGGCTTTCTTTGTGTCATGCACATGAATATTTAATGTATAAACTGAGTGTGCTGTACTTCTGGGAGAACAGAAGAGGAGCAACATGAGAAAAGGGAATAAGGACTGGAGCAAAGATCTTAAACTGGAGCTGACGGCTTCCAGGCAAATACATGTAAAGGTGGTAGCATGCAAGTTCATGTTTTTAATAAGCTTTTGTGGAGTGCTCTGAAATAGCAGGTGCAGTTAGGAGAAAACATTGAGACCAGTGACAAAATGAGTAAGGAATACTCAGATATGTTTTCTTCTGACATTAACAGTAGGTCATAATTGCTGATATCTAAATTGCCCTTAGTGTACTTCAATTTCCTCTTCATAACTGCAGAAATATATATTTTTTTAATTAAATTGTAATTATACTGAGTCAAGATATTGTTGAGTATGTAGAAACATTTCAGGCTTTTTTCTTTTGTGTTTTCAGAAGGGCCATAGCTTGCGTGAGAAGCTTGCAGAAATGGAAACCTTTAGAGACATCTTGTGTAGACAAGTTGATACTTTACAGAAATACTTTGATGCTTGTGCTGATGCAGTTTCCAAAGATGAACTCCAGAGGGATAAAGGTAACACTGTAACTGAAAACTCTTCCCTCCATAAAATGTAGCTTTTTACCAAGGAAACATCTTGATACTGTTACAATACAATTCAGTGTGTCATAAAAATAAAATATGTGTCTTACATTTAGTTTCCTAAAAGATGAATCATTTGTATAAATGCATAAACATTTTAATTATTTTTACTTTAGAGTACAGATTTGTTTTAAAATCTGCTTGATATTAACCTGTAGCTGTTATCTGTACAAAAGCAATGCTCTTTTGAAATGTTTTGTTACAGAATACCAATTGCTAATCCTCCATTTATTGCTGTCTCTTACCTGTTATTTTAAAAAACAGATGAGATATTAGTTTTGGTAGAAACAGTACACTGTTTAAAAAAAGTCAAAAGTGCTGCCTCAAATAATGTTTTGAGATGTATTGGTTGGAAATAGGGCACTGGATGCATACTTGAAACCATAGTAGACTATGATGTGGATGTCTACATGATGCCTTAAGCAGAAGGCATCATTCATATCTCTGAAATGCTTAGAGCACAGCTTGTCACTATATCTGTGTACTCTATTGAAGCATATTTGTCCCTGTGTTTGTGCTGGCAGTGTGAGACTTTCCAAAGCAATAAAACACCCAGAAGTGCAATTCCACTTTTTTTTTTAACTTTCCAATGTAGAGGATTAGATAGGTACTGAATCATGGTTCCTACTTATCCTCTTGTAACATCCAAGTGTGTTGCTCTCACCAGAAAGTTGAATGCTAAACTTCAATGCTGAGCAATGTTAGACTCAGCTTTTAACTGACATTTACGTTGATAGTGGTCTTGGGTCAAAAAAAAAAAACCACAAAAAAAACCCAAAAGGGAGGGGGAGGGGTCATGACTGTTATAGGAAAAAGTGCTGGCTAACTGTGAAAATTATCTGAATTCTTTATTGCACAGCTAAGAACTAGAAAAGCTTTCTCACTTCCATAATACACTCTCTCTCAAATCTAGTGGTAGAAGATGATGAAGATGATTTCCCTACAGTACGTCCTGATGGTGATTTTGTTCATAACAATAACAGCAGTAAGGAAAAATGTAAGTGTGTCCCAATTTTTTCAGTGATGAAAATAAGAATTAATTGTATGGTGATAAGTCCGGTACAAGACAGGTGTTTTATGGTCTTTTCTAAGCAGAAAATGGCAAGAATAGTTATTTAAATGTATGTTAATGAAAGTTCTTGGTTACATTATAACTCTTCATCAGCTTTTTGTGATTCTCTGAGTTATTAATTCACACAAATACTAATGCATGCTTGTCAAGCTAGAATTTCCTATTCTGTGTCTAAAGTCGTTGCTACAAAATTCCATTGAAATAGCTGCATTATTCAAATATTGGGAACTGAGATTTTGTAGTAGGTTATTGCAAGTGGTACTTGCTTTGTGAGTTTGGTGGACTTCAGTGCTATGGTTTTCCCAAGTACTATGGCTATAGAATGGTTAAGACCACACTGTTACTGATTCTCACTTACCATAATTTTAGTGCTTTTTTGCTGTCCTTTTCACTGTTATAATGAACAGAATTCTGATTTTATTCTTATCATAAGTGAACTGGTTATTGTACTCACTGTACCCATGCAGCAAATGTGAAGAACTCATGCAAGTCTTGCTGTTTGAGAAATCTGATAGTTCTGGCCTGGAGGAAGCTGTGTATGCATTTAATTTGTTTTTGCATTCTTCTTAGACCTTCTCATGTTTTCTGACTGAAATATTCCAGTGTTTATTTGTTGACAATTCGGTTAGTCCTAAGGTATTTCTTAGACTTGATTCACAAAGCTTGGAAGTTGCACCTCCTGTTTCAAGTGTGATGGAGTCTCCAGAAGTACTCACAAGAAATGTTTTTTAAAATGTAAATACTTTCATGAAGAACGTAGAAAGTAGAGGGGAAAATAAGTCTTTTCTGTGTCTTCTGTTTTCTTTTTAATAGGCTTTCGTTCCAATGTATTACATAGTTCCTTCTTGTATTTAATATTTTTTCTAGAGCATATCCAAAACAGTTGTGATGGAATAGGAAAGGAAAGGGAATGGAAAGAGCTTTCCAGGTTACTTCTTGAATTCATCACATAAGTAGATTTTTCTACTGAGGGTTAATTGTAATGCTGATTTCAGAGAATTAAGTAGCATAAAACGGAGGTTTTGAAACAAGTGTAAGCAGGTTTATGGTTTCACTAACCCTATTGTCTCTATGAAACTACTTTTTATTTTTTTGAGAACTGTTAAGTTAAATTTCAGAAAACTGAAAAAGCCTTCTTTAACAAGTGTTAAGTAAGAGTTTTATTTTACTGCATGATTCATTTTGAAAGAGATGTCTTTGTCAAACTCAATTTTTGTACAATCATGTAGGAGTTTCAGCTTAATTTACCTGTATAAAATTTTTTCATATCTATGTTGTTCTGGTACATCTGCAATGTACATGCAAATGGGGAATATCATTAGGAAAATCTGTATTTCTAATGCAGCCGGTCATCAAGCTTTTGGGAACTTATATGCTAAGAAATTGATACTTGGTGTTATGGATCGCTCGCTATAGCTCACTAGGCAACAATTCTGCAACCCCTTGCGTTTTGCAGAACTTCTCATTCTGGTTGTTATGAGTCCTGTATTCCATTAAATTTACTTTCCATCAATTATTTCTATGAAAATATTTATCCCCATTTCAGTTTTTCTGTGCCTCAGTTTGATTTCTAATGGCTAAATTCATTCAATATTTAGCAACTGAGTGCTGCGAAGGTTGATTAGAAATTAAAAACTAGCATCTCTGTCTTTTAAGTGGAATCCTAAGTGATACAGTGGGAGAAGTAGATGTCTCAGGTTGAGATGGATATGCTCATGTATTGGCCAGCAAAAAAGATCAGAATAACTGGCAATGAAAGAGTTATCTTTAACTTCACCCTTTTTGAAGCTTAGCCTCAGAGCAGCTGTTGAAATTTCATTTCTCAAATTTCAGATTCTCTTTTTGGAATTTCTATCCTGTTCTGGAAGGACTCTTTAATCTTCTTAACTGACAAGTAGTTGTTCATTCTGAGACTGTTGTCCACTCAGCGCATCAGGAACTGAGGCATACGTTCAGTCTCTTAATTTAGCTTACTATGTTATGGGGGAGTGTTGAAGCCTACTATTCAAACTTCTAGTGCACCAATCTAAAGCTCAAATTGTTAGATTGAAGACTGACCTAAGGCACCATATTCACTTTGACTTTTGCAATTTGTTCTCTGGGTGGGAGGAGAAAGTTAACGTGAGTATGGACATTTATGTACTGCTCTGAAGGTATTTGGATAGGGAGGCTTTTTCTTTTCTGTGTTCTATAGGATCTTTAAGTGAAGAGGTAGGTAGTGTACTATGAAGTTGCTTAAATATATTGGTCACTTTTCAATTAAAAGATCTGGTAACAGGAACTGTGATCATTTATATAAAACACCAGGATATGGTGTTTGGCCCATGCATATTTGCTCATTGAGATCTTGTATTCAGGAATGTAGAATCTTGATATCTAAGTGTTCCTGTTCATCCCCTCTGGAAAGAAAACATATTTAGATTTAAATTTTCTAAGCATAGGAAGAGCAGGTGTTACCTACTGAAGGAACCATCTTGAATATTGAAGATGTCCTTTATACTGGAACTATGAAGATTGAAATGATACAAATGCTGAAGGAGAGAAAAATTATGTAAATTACAGCAGATATTTGTGTCGTATTTTTGTGTTTTGAATGGAGAAAAAGTATTTGCTAAAATATTGCTGAAAAATTTGGGTTGTTTTTAGAGGAAATATAATCATATTGATCTTATAGCAATCCGCAGAAGATAACAAGTGTAGGCATCAAGAAATGGATCATGGACACAAATGTTTGTTTTTCACTTAAAATTAGTTTAGTGATGTAATATGTTAAGGGGGCATAAAATGGAAAAGATGGAAGAACATATCTCTATGACTGTCTTTAGAATACTTTCCTGTTTCCCTGGAAAACAGATTTGACCAAACAGTGGGAAGGTGTTACCAGCAGAATCTTGGGAACAAGAGGGGAAAATGCCTATCCTAACAGACAAAGAGATCTAGGAAAGAAAAGCTAAAGAGCTATAGAATGTTAAAAAATTGTATGAAATATTCCTTGTATGAAGCACAAGAGAAAACAAATCAGAAATAGAGCATAAATGGGATAATGAAAAATGAACTGTTTGGAAGATGTTGAAATTCAAATTAGAGTGGGAGACAAATTATCCTGCTTTTTTCAGTTGATTGCATGCTGTTTGATAACCAAAGAGAAGTTGCAACTGTAAGAACCCTTTCCTATTAGTCTTTACCTTTAAACATTGATCTCCAGATGCCTGGTTTAATTTTGAAATAATCAATCTATAGCTGACATGAAAAAAGTGTAAAAAAGGAATCGGAAAGATGTTTAATATCTCCAAATAGAAAATCTCCTCACAAGTAGTTCTAAAGTGCTGAAGCTCCTGAGGTGAGGGTTGAGGTCATCTCTTGACATGTTTCGTAAAGACAGATATTTCCTGTGATTAGGAATGAATCAAAATACTTGTATCCATCATAAGCAACCTGTTGAGTGACTATCTCTTCAAAGAACTATGTTTTACATCTTTCTGCAACATGTTCATTTTTGCCCATAATTGAAATGACTGGAAAGCTTTGGGCACTGATTTTAAGTCTCAGCCCTGCATCTATCATACCTACTCTGAGACTAGTCATTAAATGGCTTAGAACTGTATGGAAGTGTTAATGAGATATGGCTGAGACCTAGAAAGGGACAAATGTTTTCTCTTTTCCAGAAAATTAAGCTGTGTTGCTGTATTTCCCTTAAATTCTACTGCAGAGATTTCTGACATTATTTATATAGTGTTGCAGCTAGTGGCAGTTTCCTCAGCATATCTACATATTTCCAAATTGAGAGAGAAAAATCAAATCTGCAGGCATTATAACTGTGCTGTTAAGCCTGCATATGAACATAGCCTACACCAACAAGAGGAATTATTAGTGTGAAAGCATTGTTTTTAGTTGTGAAGTATTATGGGCAAAGTTCTTGTATAATTTTAATGATTTTCAGTGGCGTCACTGCATCACCTCCTTGCCAGCTTATGCCACTTTGTCTCAGTCCGCTCTGTGTTCCCTCTGCAGTTGTTGAGGAGGGAGGGCTGCCCAGCTCATTATAATTTCTGAAACAGTTTTTTCTTTCCCTTGCTTTCCATTTTTTTTTTCCTTGAGCCCCCATCACTTTTACCTTTTAGGGAATGTTCTTGATTAATATGAAGGAAAAAAAAAAGTTGTAGTCTACCATTGTTTGTGTGCTCCTTGAGTCATTTGAAGTTGTGTGTAGTCTGTAATCACTTGTTTGAAAAAGAGTTTGATTCCTTCTGGAAGGAAGGCATATAAAACCTCTAGAGACTTAAACCACTGCTGAAGACCGTGAGACGATTGCTTTCTGTTCCCGAAGAGCAGACTCTGTGCTCTATCGTTACTGAATGGAACTGCTTGAAAGTTCTGCTTTGCTCTTGCAGACTAATAAACTTACTCAGATATTAATTTGTACTTTTTTAACTGTAAAAGTGGTATGTTTCCAAACTGACAGACTAGAGAAAAAAAATTTTATCAAGTCAGGTGATAAATCATGAGCTTGGTCTCTGGCAGTAGCAGGAGTTACTTTAATTTGCTGGGTTCAGTCAGCTTCAACTTGAGTGTTACTTCTGCTTTGTAATATTTTCTGACATTCATGTTCAGCGCTTGATACGTTATTATGTCAACCTACATACCAGTGTGACATATAATAGGGTGGGTTTTTTTGTTACACATTTCAAATGACTTGTTTAAATAGCCTTAGCAACAGATGGCCTGGTTGACAGCATGAAGCAGTTCTTGGAACTGTAAAACTCACGGTACTTGGAAAATTCAGCACATTTGATGCTTTTATCTTATACCCTTTTACTTTGAGGTTTTAAAATCTGTAATTACGTGCTTAAAACAACCTTGAATTATTCATTTTGGGTTTGATGACATTTTGAAATTGTTCCTTTCTTAGTGCTGAGTCTGATATGTTTTAAGGTTGCTCTGTGTTAATTAGGACCCATTTCAAGCTGTCAAACTGCTATTGTTACAAACTATTACCACTCCCTCCACCCACATGGTTTGCAGAGTGCAGAGTAATACAGCATTACAGGCAGGCTTGAAATACAGTATAGCAAGATGAAGCTGCAAGGATATGTTTCTCCATTTGAATCTTTTTCTTTATCCTGTGGATAGCTGTGGACATTATTGCCACTTTATATTTTTATTTTTAAATTAATTTTGTAGCCAATCTGTTGTCTTCAATTGTAACACATACATGTGAAGTACTTTTTTGACTAAAGGCAGCTTTCAGTGATCTCATATATGTTTTTTTAGTGTTTCCACATGTGACACCCAAAGGAATTAATGGCATAGACTTTAAAGGAGAAGCTATAACTTTCAAGGCAACTACTGCTGGAATCCTTGCTACACTCTCTCATTGTATTGAACTCATGGTAAAACGTGAGGAAAGCTGGCAAAAAAGGCTAGATAAGGTAAGATGATTTTCCTTTTATTTCTGTTGAAAAAAAGAGTTTCTTTAGCTTGAAAGTGAAAATTCAAATATGCAGTTACTAACTTTTGTACTCAAACAACTGCTTTTATTTTTATGTACAGCATTTATTAATTTCAGGTGCTTTAATTATTAACCCTATAAAATGTTAAGGAGCCTTATTCTGACTGGTGGTTTCGCAGCTCTTCACCATAGTCTTTTTTTCACAGCACTGATTCAGATGGTATTATATTCTTTATAAAGAACCTGAAGTTATCTTATAGTAGTAAGTGTATTGCTTACAGCCTTCTGATGTAGATCTAATTATCCATGCATGCAAAATGATGTCCAAATCTCTGAAATGTTTTCGTATGATAAGAGGTGGTGGCAACAGTGGGGAGAGCAACCAGTTCTAACTATATGTTTCCTCAAGATAAAATTATTTCACTTTCATTTAGGAGTTTGGCGAGATTAAGTTATGCTTTATATTAATCAGTTAAATCTTCTGTGTGGTGTTAGAATATCTGTTATTCTAATGGCAGTGATAGTTTATTCTGAACCTACTCAACCACTGTAAGAGCTCTAAAGGAGCAGTGTCTTCTTGTCTGAGATCTGTTTTTGGAGGCATGGCAGGTTGGAGTTCAGGCTTTAATTTATAGAATCTTGCCATTGCTGGCTGGTATGCAGTGCAGCTGTCATTCTGGTCTAGTTTCTTGTGTTTCCATGTGGTGTATAGCATATATAAAATCTTTCTCTTTTTAGTGGTACACTGTTCAAAGAATGAACATGTCAGACAAAATACATCCATGTTTGAATCCCCGAACCTGTCTTCTGTATTGTTCGCGCATATGTCAAAGGCCTGGCTCTGTCTCACTCTCTTGTTACTTCTGTCAACAATTCTTTACTGGTTCAGGTGAGGAGGAATTACAGTAGGTCCAAGACTTGAAGCCTTTTGGCAAGATCATAGGAGAGTTCAGGTTGGATAGACACCTCAAGAGGTCTCTCTTGCTGTTAGCTTCATCTTAAAGTAAGGACAGTTTGAGTCAAACCAGGTTGCTCAGGACTTTATCAAGGCTGTAGACAGCACAGCTCTTCTGAGCAGGGCTGCTGCTCACCTGTTGTTAGAGTGAAAAAGTTTTGCATTACATCCTGTTGGAGTAACTTTTATTCCAGTATCTGTTGCTTATTTTTCAGCCTTCTCCTGTAAACTGTGGAGAATCTAGCTCAGTTTCTTTATTAGTTTTTTGAACGTTATTTGAAGGCTACTCTTAGGTCCCACAGCAAAAGCCTTCTCTGTGCTGGACACTCTTCATTTGTGTTGATACTTTCCTTAGAGCATGTTTTCCTTGCATGTAGTTCAGTGTATTTTAATGAAGAATAATATGATAAAATTTGAATTTCTTTTTATTGGGGTTTTGTCATTTTTTTTGTTGTCTTGTGGACTAACTTTAGGGCCCTTGTTTAAGATGTGAGTGGTTAAGAAAATCAAACCTAAATTTCACTTGGGGTCTCTAATATCTCATACATCATGGGTAGGTACATTTTAAAGGGGCTCACAGATTTCTTTCAACTTCTTTTCCCAGGAAGTAAAGGGAGCAAAAAGGAGTAAAAGCTCCTGAAACCTCAGAGTTTTCAACTTGTTCTGCTTTGGCAGACACGAAACTTTGGAAAAGGCCCATTTGCCAATGACATTTTCTGGGGTTTAGAGGACAGTCATAGTATTAAGTACCTTAATTAGTATATAAAGCCATTACTTTGTATTCCTCTCTTTGCTCACCTTTTGGAAAAGGAGATATTTTCTTGAATGAAATAACTAGGCTTGTGGTGGGATAGCCTTGGCAGAGAGAGAAATGCTCACCACCTATTCAGCAGGATTAGAGAGAAAAGTAGAATGAGAAAGCTCACGGATCAGAGAAAGACAAGAAGATTGTTCCCTGGTTTTTGTCATGGCAGAACATTCTTGACATGAGGAAAATCAATTTGTTGCTGATTTAAAGTAAGTTAATGGGAGACAGAAGGACAAACACTGGGACAAGCTTTCTTGCCCCTTTTCCCGAGCTCAGCTTCATTCCATCCCTGTAGGCTCCTCTACCTAGAATCATCAAATCATTGAGGCTGGAAAAGACCTCAAACTTCATCAAGTCCAATGGTTAATGTAACCCTTCCAGGTCCAGCACTAAACCATGTCCTTNTGCTGTGACCCAAGGGCAGGACAAAGCACTGGGCATTGTTGAACCTCTCACCATTGGCCTCAGCCCATGATCCAGCCTGTCCAGATCCCTCTGCAGAGCCTTCCTGCCCTCCAGCAGAGCAACACTCCCACCCAGCTTGGTGTCACCTGCAAACTGACTGAGGGTGCACCTGATCCCCTTGACCAGATCATCTGTAAAGATATGAACCAGGATTTGCCCAAATACTGAGCCCTGCCAACAGCACTGATGGCTGTCCTCCATCCAGATGTAATTCCAGTTCTGTTCCCCACCACTATCTGGGCTCAGACATCCAGACAGATCTTTCTGGACCAGCAAAGAGTTTACTCATCCAAACCATGGGCTGCCAGTTTCCCCATTCCATGGGCTGCCAGTTTCTCCAGGATACTGCTGTAGGAAGTGGTGTAAAAAGCTGTAGTGAAGTCTAGATGGATGACATCCATAGCCTTTTAAGCAGGCTCTGAGCAGGTTGCTCTGTCATAGAAGCTCAAGTTGATCAGATAGGACCTGCCTTCCACAACCGCTTGCNAGAAAAGACCAACGTCACCTGGCTACAGTCTCCTTTCAGACAGTTGTAAAGAGCAATGACATCCTCCCTGATCCTCCCTTTTTCCAGACTACACACCCCTAGCTCCCTCAGCCAGTCCTCATAGGACTGTGCTCCATTGCTCTTCTTTGAACATCATGTCTGTGTCCTTTCTGATTTGAGGGTCCCAGAATTGAATACAGGATTAAGTGTGTACTCATTTGTTCTGAGTACAGGAGGATATCCCTGCCCTGGCCCTGCTGCCCNATACTGCTGTAGGAAGTGGTGTAAAAAGCTGTAGTGAAGTCTAGATGGATGACATCCATAGCCTTTTAAGCAGGCTCTGAGCAGGTTGCTCTGTCATAGAAGCTCAAGTTGATCAGATAGGACCTGCCTTCCACAACCGCTTGCTGGCTGGGCTGCATGCCCTGACTGACCAGTACATGCTGTGTGCTCTCACTTGAGGTAGTATGTTCCATAACCTTAGTGCCTGCTAAGCAGCAGGCAGTGCAGGGTGAGGGATGGAGGGTTTACAATTATTCCGAAACACTTCATCTTTGCTGTTCCTTCCTCCGCGTACTTTTTCCCAGCACTAGTGCGAGTAGCCTCCAGCAGTGATGGCCCTCTGGGGAAAAATCTGTTGCAGCATGGATCTTTCATGGGATGTGGTTCCTTCAGGAAATACCCTTGCAGTGTGGAATGTATATATGTTCTCTGTCCTGGAGCTGCACCTCCTCATCTTCTTGATCTTTGCATCTCCTCTGTGATTTTTCACTTTTTCTTCCAATTCTTCTCTCCACAGAGTGCTTTTTACTCACTTTTATCCCCTCTCAGTGAAGTGTCACATAGTGGATGGGCTCAACTGTGTGTTGCAGTGAGTCAATCTGTTTTGGAGTTGGCAAGAGCCACGTGTGTCTGCCACAAGGAAGCCCCAGTCTCCCCCAGAAATGCTACCCATATGAGCAGCACCTTGATGCCTACACCCTTAAAGACAGCAATTGACTGTATTCAGACCTCTCTGCCATTATTCCACAGTGGTAGAGCTGCTTTTAGTTTAGTTTTTGTCTTTTTGTTTTAGTGCTTAAGCATCACTTTAAAAGAGTGGCTTTTATAACTATGGGCCTGATTAAAAGACATTGTTTTCCATCTGGTAGATAGATATGGGATGAGAATGGTGTAGATCTTTGTACTTTTGGTTTTCTTGACTCTGTGTGTAAACTTCTCTGAAAAGGAAATAAATGTTATGAGATGATAGACTTATAGATTCTATGGTTGGTTTTCTTTCCTTACCAAAACAGTCAAATATCCAGAATGAAATTGATATGAAGCATGTAGTATTATCTAAAATGATTGTGGTTACAGCTTTTCTTTCCACCTTTTACACTTAGCTCTTAAGATCTTGAACTTGACTTTTTTTTTCCCGTGCAGTATATAAGACATTGAATGTATTTAAAAATACATTAAGACTTTCCTTAAAATGCGTACACACTGTATACATGAAGGCATAGTATTTGATCTACTGTTTTACTTGCAACAAAGTCTTTGTGATAATGCTTTTCATGTTGTCTTGACTGCTGCAGCATTTTCTGTTCTTGTTTGGAGAGTTGTATTTTGACACATGTGAATTGTAACTAATTTGCAGATTGAAGTACAGAAAGTATGAGAATTTGGGGTGAGTGGGAGAAGGAGTTGTTTTATTTGGGGTCTGTTTTGCTTTTCATTCCATGTCTGGTAAAATTTCTATGCTTTTCTCAGTGTCTTATACTCAAGTCATGCTTTATGTATCTCCAGTTCCTTTAAAAAAAATAAACATGCAAAATT
This sequence comes from Sitta europaea, assembly GCA_013400255.1. Classification (NCBI taxonomy): domain Eukaryota; kingdom Metazoa; phylum Chordata; class Aves; order Passeriformes; family Sittidae; genus Sitta; species Sitta europaea. Next base: position 154,910 of record VXBS01001456.1, read on the forward strand.
TTGTGAAATCTGTTAGCAAGTACTGCCCCTTTGATAGTTTCAGAAGGGAAAAGCCTACAGTCACAGTTAAAGACAATATTGTCTCCATCAAAGTGCTTTTGTGTGTGTGTGTGTGGGTAAAATTATACTACCTTGTTCTCCATCAAAAGTATTACCTAACTGGAAACTGAAAAATGTGTTCAAGGGAATGTTACTACCAAATTCCCAGTTAGTAAACTCAGCCTTTCAATATTGCTTCGGGGTTTCCACTGAATCTTTAAATTTCAATTTGGCTTGCTAAATAATTATACCTATATCTGCAAGAAGTAGTGTGTGATGTCTGCCTGTAAGACTTAACTTGCTTTCACCTGAGGTGATTTTGAAAGGGGAAAGAGAAACAAATTGCAAAAAAAGCTGATTTTTACAAGAATTTCAGAAGTGTTTATAGCTTTTTCATGGAAAGTATCTGGCAGTATGCAGATTTTGTGAGGGAACTGTTATACTTGGTCTGATTTTGGCATTACTATTTAATTGAAAATATACAATGATATAGTCACCATATAGTCACAACCTGTTCTGAGAGAAGGATGTCAAGTTGCACTCTCTGCATGAAGTCCCCAAAATGATTTACATTGCCCTAATTATAGGTACAAACTTACAGGGTGTGACTTGTTAGCATATCACTACATTCAGAAAATTAACTTTTTTCCAGTTTTAGTTTTTATCCTTTGTTATCCCTGCCAAAGCATCTATGTGAAAGTTTGTATGAAGTGTCAGGTGCCAAGTATGAACCCCAAAGAAGCATGAACAACTGTGCTTAAACTAGAGACCAGTTTTGGCTCTAGTTTCTTCCACATGATTTAGAAGGTGTCCTCAAGGTAGCTAGTTTCCCAAGTTTTCTATTGTATGTGTATGTATATTGCACTTACAATGCATACATGCAAATAAATCCAGAAATTCATCAGCTTTGCAGTTGCTGCTTGGAAAAAATACTACCCATGTCATTCCATTTATTGGCATGTAGACAGTTTGTTTTTGCTGCATCAAATTGTCATGTAATTTTACAGGAGATAGAGAAAAGGAGAAGAATTGAAGAAGCATACAAAAATGCTGTGACAGAACTGAAGAAAAAGTCCCACTTCGGAGGGCCAGACTATGAGGTATGAATTCTACTTTCTAAGTTTTTTAAAACACTCCAACTTTTTCTGGTAGGTTGACCCTGGCTGCATACCAGGTGCCCACTGAGCCACTCTAATACTCCCCTCAGGTGGACAGGGGAGAGAGAATATAGTGAAAGTCTTCTGGGTTGAGATAAGGACAGGGAAAGGTCACTCACCAATTGCTGACAGAGGTAAAACAGACTCAACTCCAGGAAACACAACTTAATTACTAATCAAATCTCAAAACCACTCTTCTCCTGCCCCTCTCTTCTTCCTGGGTTTAGCTTTGCTTCCAAATTTTCTGCCTTCTACCCTTCAGCTGAGCAGAGAGAAGAGGAATAGGGGGTTGTGGTCAATTCATCTCACATTGTCTCTACCACTCTTTCCTCCTCACAGGGAGCACTTCTTACACTCTTACCCTTCTCCAGTGTGGGATTCCTCTCACAGGAGACAGTTCTCCATGAAATCCTCCAGCATGGGTCCTTCCCATGGACCACAGTTCTTCATGAACTGCTTGGCCTGAGTCCTTCCCACAGGATGCAGTCCTTCAGGACTAGGCTATTCCAGCATGGGGCCACAGGTCCTGCCAGAAGCCTGCTCTTGTGTGGGCTTCCCACAGGATCACATCGTTCTTTGGGCATCCACCTGTTCCAGCGTGAGCTCCTCATTGGGTTGCAGGTGGATCTCTGCTCCTCCATTGACTCTCCATGCAGGGAGACGGGATGGGCTGCAGGGGCACAGCTGCTTTGCTGTGGTTCTTTAGGGGCTGCAGGGAAACCTCAGCTCCAGCATGTGGAGTACCTCCTGCTCCTCCTTCTTCACTCACCTGGTACCTACTGAGCTCTTTCTCTCACATACTCTCACTCCACTCTTCTCCAGCTGCAGTTGCCTGGAGTTTTTTCCCCGTTGTTTAATACATTATCCCAGAGTTGCTGCCATAGTTGCTAATGGGCGTGGCCTTGGGAAATCCACACTAATGTAAGCTAATGCTCTTGTAATAAAGTAAGTTTGACCCTTTCATGTACATTAATGAAACACATTTCTACTTTCAAGTCATAGCCTGAGAAATAGTACTGTACAGATATTTAAGGTACTTGATGTTAGATTAATTGTTGTTACTGAGACATGCACTGTAAAAGAATAAAATAAATAAGGAAGTTGGACTTCTTCTATGTAGTTTATGAACACAGCTGCATCTTCCAGGTATCACTGCTGATACACAGTTTTGGGGTTTTATTTTAATTTACAGGACTAGGTTGTTTTACAATACAGTAGAAGCAGTAAACCTAATTTTATTAAATTACCATTTTAATTAGTAGACTAGAGTTTTCAATCCTTGATTTAACTCTACGTGCTATTTAGTGTTAAGCTGTTGTTTCAGATAATTTTCAACAGAGATCTCAAAAATTTTGTCTTCCCTTGTTGTATTTTTGAACACATACCTGAACATCAGTGCCTTAAGGTGCTGAAATACTTGTAAGGAGTCTAACTACACAATTATGTTAATAGATGTACTTTACTGACACAGTAAACATTTTTAAGAGAAGGCATTTATTAGTTAAACCCTAAATTTGATGTGGAAGCATACTGACACTATTACTCAGTTCCCTGGGTTTTTTTCTTCTTTATGCACTATCATTAAATTGTTGTTAGAGGGAGGCACTTCCTTTAACAAATAAAACAAAAAAAACAAATGTAATCTGAGAATATTGGTGAAAATATTTGAGATCTGTAGAACAAATTTGCTTACATCAGTTACATATAAAACATAAGTATCTATTTCTAATCTTAAATTGAAGTGGAACTTTTGTGTCTCCAGAGTTTTTACTAGTTTTTTTTCTTATGCTCTAGGAGGGTCCTAATAGTCTGATTAATGAAGAAGAATTCTTTGATGCTGTTGAGGCTGCTCTTGATAGACAGGATAAAATGGAAGAACAGGTATGAAAACGTCAAAAATTTCTTAATTATGAGCACTTTCTAAGAGACTTCTGTTACTTAGTCTGTCCTGAGGTGTATCTCCTGAAGCTCTAGTTATTTTATTCTGATGCTGATCAAGGAATTTCCCTCACTATTTTTACAACAAAAAATTGTCGCTTAATGCTAATTTTGAGAAAGTAACTTCATAGCTTGTCTAGAAAAGAATAATGTAGATGCTAAGTTTACTGAATGTCTCCAGTTTTTAATTCCTAAATAAATGTCCTGTATGAAAATTATTTATATGTGACTGCTGCCCTGTTAAAAAATACTACAGCTGTCTCTTAAAAACTAATAATTGGTCTGAAGTTTCTTTTTACTTTAGTGATATATGGAATAGGAAAGGCATAGTTCTGCCTAGGTACTTCGCTAACTCTTTTCTTGAATACACTTCAGTGACAAATGTAAAAAAGAGATATGATGCATTCTAGAAAATACAGAATATAAGAAAGTATAGCAGCATATAAAATGATAGGGAATAACAAAGTTGTGCATCCTATGTCCTGAAAGAGTTTATGCTTAGGCATATAGTGAGTAACAATGACTTGAGAATTAAAAGGCTTCCTAGTGGACCTGTAGTACTCAACACAGTTTACCCTATGTTGAGATCCCTTAGCAAAGAGTTAAGATTTTGAGTGACTCTGATAGTACTAGATGGATCTTTAGTGCTGCCAGTGTGTTTTCCTTTACTCAGAAGTACACCTTGAAGTTTAGATGAATTCAGTCTTCAGGCCCACTCACTGAGAATTCCAGTGGGATGACAGCTTCATGCCTGTCATGGACAGCATTAGTTGTTGTAGTCACTATGTAGATTGTAGTCACTATGCATGACTCACTTTGTTTCACAGTCCACCCTGTAGCAGCTGACTAGTAATAATTAAACCGATGTTGTTGCAGTCCCAAAGCGAAAAGGTTAGATTACACTGGCCAACATCCTTACCTTCTGGAGATGCATATTCTGCTGTGGGGACTCATCGATTTGTGCAAACGGTAAGATGTTTATCCTGATCTCAGAATAATGGGCTGGTATGTGCTGTTTCTATGTAATATTATGTATGGGTAGGGTGAGATTTTTTTCAGTGTTTCTAGTAACTTCCAGTGGCCTACTCATTTTTGAAAAAAGTAGCTGGAACTGAAGAAGGACTGCTTTTTGTCTTGGCTCAAAAATCCTGATTTTGAGTACCTGTCTAGAATACTCCTTACTTGTATCAGGCTTGTTAGGCAGAAAAAAAGGAAAAATCCTAGTTGGCTAACTCCATTGTTTTCAAGATACCTTCACCCAGATTCATCGAGTTAATTTTATTAAAAAAACAAAAACAAACAAAACCAAAAACCAACAACAAAACAAAAAAAACCGTTTGTATCAGAATCGGTTGTCTTGTTTTTTTATGTTACTGGAAACACTATGATCCTGTCAGGGCTGCACTGGGAGCATAATATATAATAGGTGCATGAAATCAGCATTTGCTGCTGTGCTTGCTGCTTATGATGCTTTTGTTTTCCTTTTCTTCATTATCTTGTGCTTGCAAGTTGGTACTGAACGCTCTGTTGTGCCTTTGTTCTGATTACTTGGTTTTTTCTTTGTCTGTCTCTGGTAGCCCTATAGTCGCTCTTCCTCCATGTCTTCCATTGATCTAGTCAGTGCCTCTGATGATGTTCACAGATTCAGCGCCCAGGTACTGTATTGATGTGTCAAGTGGGGGTTGCATATCTTTGCTCTAATTTCATCCTCTTTTCTAGAACCTGGGTTGTTTTTATTTTTGTTGTTACATCAATCACTGCTTGCTTTAAACTAGTACATTGAGTCAAACAAAGGATTTCTCTATTCCTGTTCTAAATGGTTGTCTTTCTTTACATCCAGCTTGCATGCATACCACTTGTGCAGAGGCCGAAATCTTGTGAAACTATTTGGTTTACTTCAGTAGCTTTAATAAAAATGTCTATGGTTTGAAAATTTTGTATATCTAGTTATTATGAAAGTAGAATAACATATTTTACAGAGGCTGCAGATGGTCTTTGCTTCAGATTGAATAGCTTTTCTTGCTTTTAAATCAAAGGTTTGATTTCTGTCTCAAGTATTTATTTTTAATGATGTTAACACATTTAATCTTATGGTTCACTATTACCGTTTTTTACCTCTATGACTAGTTTGGTTGCCAGAAGGCCATTAAACATGTTGACCAACAAGACTGTGGGTATGACAAATCATATTGAAGTTTATGTATATTCACTTGTCCTTCAGAAATTAAGTTTGACATCCTGAATAGGTCAATGTCACCATAATGACATATTCCAGAAATGTACAAAATTACTTTAGGTGTTTACTAGGAAGATGATATTTTAGGGTAGAATTAGATAAGTGTTTGCTTTTTAGTGTCCAAAACAGTAGTTCAGATATGTTACTCATGCTATTTCTTTCTTTCTGTGGTCCAAATGTGATCGTGAATATGGAGCTTCCTTCTGGGATTTCCTCTTTCGGAGTTGTTTTAAAGTATTAGCAAAAGCTCCAATCTTTTTTTTTTCAAACAGGAATGGATTTTTTTGCCTGGAATTTTATTACCTGCAGACCTTACTACCAGCTTCGTGAGCAGGACCAACACTTAAGGACTTGCCTAGTGGACTGAAATTTCAAGACCTTTTGCAGTCAGCTTATTTCTGAAATCTGAACTTGCTGCAAGGGAAAAAGCACGCAAGTCCTGTTGCACAACAGTGATAGGTTCATCTACCAGTACTCTGGTAGTTCAGTTAGTTTTCTAAGTTGTTTTTTCTTTGGGAGAAGGGGCAGTAAAGTGAGGGGATAATAAAGTAAGGGAATAATAAGGAACAGAAAGCAAGTTTGATTGCCAGGACCAGGAGCTAGTACTCTGTCAGGTTGTGGGTGCAGAGATCATTCAGCTTAACGGAAACTCATATTTTCCAAGATACCCAGGTGTCCTCCTTTTCACCTCTTTTATGTGATGAAAAGAGTGTGCCACTTTTACGGCTGTGATAACGTTTCTGTATTCGTATGATAAACCTGAGTTGTAGAGCACCACCGTGATTACAGAACTGATCACTCAAAACCAAACCTGAGGTGGACCAGGTCCTTATCACAATAATTCAAATTGTGTTTAAGTGTCAGGATCAAATGGACTGGAGTAAAGTTTCTCTTTTCACCTGCTGCATGGATTATATTACATGAAAGTTACTATGGAGTGTCTCTTAATTCAGTTTCAAGTTAATGGACTCACTACAGAAAGTATGAATATCCAAATATCTCCACATGCAGTTCCACCCTCCAAGTATTTTCTCTAAAATTTTTTTTGCTAGTGTAACTAGTCATTCCACCTGCTCTGGGGTTTCAGTTCTACTGAATAAGACAACAGAGAGCATGATGAGTATAGCAGACCTTTCATTCTACCTTCTATGGACTTTATTAAAAAATTTGTAAAAAATTGGCCTCTGTCCCCAGGCTGACAATTCAGCTTTAGGAAGGCAAGCTAATATCTTGATTCTGAATAAATGTGACTTTTTTTCTAGACTTCGTGTGAATGAAGAGAATTTTGCTATCAGTGAAAGGTCAAGTAGCAACTTGCAACCCTGTTTTTGAGTCCAAGAAGTATAAACATGTATTCTGGTGGGAGCTGTTTCTTCGTTGTGCCTCTAGAAAGGCATTGTTGTCTCTGCCAGTTGAGTGGAAGTTCAGATCACTTTCTTTTAAATATCTATCAGCTTTATAATAGCTTCTGAGTTGTTTTTAGGCCCTTTAAAGGGAAGAACTTGTCTCTCAAAGTTCAGGTCAAGGCTGTATGGCATACAGGTTGCAAGTATTTTTGCAGACCGTTCTTGTAGCCAATCAGGAACCCAGGAGGTGATAGCGACCCTCTCAGGTGGGAGAGAATATTTGGATCTTGACTATGCCTCTGAAATAGGTGCAGGTTGACACATGGTGAGCAGTGCACAGACTAAATACAGTTTGTACAGACAGTGTGCACAAGCTGGTTGTGTAAATACTGCATTTCCTGGTGAAGCCTGGGTCTGTTTAGATTGCATTCCTGTGGATGCCTCCTTTCCTTCTTTTTTTGATATTTCCCTCATCCCTTTGCATTTAGCACATAAAGCAAAAAGTAGCAAAAGACAAAAGTAAATGTATAAAGCATAGCTTTGTCCGTAATAAATTAAGAGGTGGGATAGAAAATACATAAGGGCCTGAAAGTATGGCAAGGAAGTGTTGAGAGCATGGCAAGGATTCTTTTCTTAAAGAAGCATGAGCTAGAGCTAATAAATTGAAAATTTAAATAGCCCACATTCTTACCTGCTTTGTATTGTCCTGTCACTGTTTCACTGGAAAAAGAAGGAAGGAACTTTTGTAGGAAGCCTGCTAGTAACTGGCAGCAAAAGTTGGCTTGTCTAGAAGCTGAAAGAAATCTTGGTGGTGCTTTTTGTTACTGAAACTCAAAACCAAAGCACAGGAAACATGGATTGGTAACTTTTCCTTGCCTAGAGAAATCTATGCATAGTTAAACTAAGACAAACTAGGATTTCCAGCCAATGGATTTTATTTTTTCATGTTGTGCTTCTAGAGTTCTGTTTGATTCAGTTACCCTTTTTCTTTCTTGTCTTAAGTGTATTGCCTTTTGAGTACATAGTACAAACAAAATTACTGCCTTAAATTAAAAATAAATAACATTTCAATTCTTTATCATATAAAAAATTAATTATTATTAGTTTTGCTTTCTATTTGTTTTCATACAAGTAATATATTTTAAATATTTTACTGCACACTAGGCTTCATATTTTTGTAAGTTGTGCAAAAGTACCCTAGGATATTCAGACTGTTATTTTTGTGATTGTGCACTTCTTCAACTAATCTTTGTGTTGGTCAATTATCCAATTTTTTTGTAGTGCTTTTCCTTTTGAAAAAAAAATTATTTCCAGTAGTTCAGGAAATGCTGTGAATCTTGTGGACCTGCTTGTTGTGACAAGTTTTAGTAGTCATCTACCTTTTGGGTAGAAAAAAGTTATTAAAGTGTTTTGAATACTTGAAGCATTACACAGCAATGGATACCCTGTGATTTTTGCTTCTGTTTTTATTTGTGGCATTTGAAAAAGGCTGGGGAACTGAAAAAACAGAATTATATATTAGACCTAAAATAAACATCATCTTCCTGTCCCAGTACCCATATTCATGCATATTGTATTGAATAAAAAACTATATATTCACATAGCTTGATAAAAATATAGCAAATATTGGGCTGTAAAAAAAAAAAAGGCACAGCTGCTAGCAAAATAAGTTTTAAATTAGTGTTTTATAATTGTAGAATCTCTGTATTATCATAATCCTTTGAGTGTAGGCCTTTCTGGTTTTTTCTACCTGTCAACTGTGCAAAGATACCACTGTAACAGAGGTGGCATGCTTTGCTTGTGACTGTTTTCTTCACTGCTCTTCTAATATGACTTTTGATATGGATTTACTTTTTACAGTTTGTCAGTCTTCTTCCCTAACTCCCTGCCTTTGTTGTGCTTTTTAAATGCACTTCAGTGGGTATCCAATAGTGCATTGCAATTCCATTTAGAGATACTTGCAGTTCCTATCTGATGAAATAAAGATATGTTTTAGGTAGAAATGATGAGGTTTGACAGTTTAAAGGCACAAAGGCAGGATAGGAAGTACCCGCAAAGAAAGAAGTTGGAATTTCAATCAAGATTTTGGCTTTTGTTTCTGAAGGCCAGCTTTATTTGTTTGTTCCTTACCTAACAGAGAGCTCTCTCGTTCAAATTCAGCTCCTGCACAGGAATTGAAGTATTAACTTGTGACTTCCAATGCTGTACAATATCTCCCAAAAAAGATGGAAGGAATGAGTTAAAAATGCCTATTTTTTTTCCTTTGCAGGTGGAAGAGATGGTACAAAACCATATGACATACTCCTTGCAAGATGTAGGAGGAGATGCCAATTGGCAGCTAGTGGTAGAAGAAGGAGAAATGAAGGTAAATGTTTCAGATTTGGTTAACTCATGTAAAGTGATACACTGTGAAGACAGATACTTCCAGTGTATGTTTGGCAATGTTATCTTTACTGCTTGCTGGATTCTGTGATCTTAAGGGTCTTTTCCAACCTAAATCATTCTATGATTTCTGGAAAGCAAATTACGCTATTGGAACTTCTCTCTGAGAATAGCATTGTTTAGGTTGGGACTAGGGTCCATGAGAGCTGTAGCTTCTGATATATTTATTCATACAAAATTCTCTGTAACTCTTGCAATGGATTCATCTTTGAAGATTCCTTTCTCATTCCCTCCTATTTAAAGCTTGGTATCAAAGTAATGTGTAAATTTTATGTACAAAAATCACAAGAGTAACAAGGTACAGTGTTGGCCACTCCACTGTGCTTATGAATCCATATGAATAGTGATATAATAAATAAGCTAGCTTAGTCATTTTGGAGTAGAAATCTTAAAGTACTGGTATTTTACTGTGAATGGCCATATCACGAATATCAAGAACATCTTCAATGGGTGTTTGAAGGGAACACTTTTATTTATTCATTATAAATGAATAATTTATTCATTATATGAGTATTTTTTCAAAATTATTCATGTGATAATCTTCTAGGTAAATGGTTTGTTGGTTTGGTTTTTTTTAAACTGATTAAATTTAAACAACTAAAACATGAACAGTTTTGAAAGTTTCTGTTTTACATTGCTTTCCTTGTGTTTGGCTGTAGGTATACAGACGAGAAGTGGAAGAGAATGGAATAGTTCTAGATCCTTTGAAAGCAACCCATGCTGTTAAAGGAGTAACAGGGCATGAAGTTTGCCACTACTTCTGGAACGTTGATGTTCGTAATGACTGGGAAAGTAAGGCATTGGTTCCTCAGCTTTGCAGGTTTATCAGCAAAAGTAGTATTTATAGTATTGTCCTATTGTCTGTGACTATTTACTGATGGTTATATTATTTTTTCCTTCTCCCCCCGCTCCTCTCCTTCTTTTAGCAACAATTGAAAATTTCCATGTTGTGGAAAATTTAGCTGATAATGCGATCATCATTTATCAGACACATAAGGTAATAACACTTCTTTTGCATACCTTACTGAGACATCTGATGCATGCGTGTTCCAATATGATTCTGAATACTTTACTGGCTTAAGAACTTAAAATACTGTAGTGGACAATATTCCAGGACAAATTATGAAACTACAACTTCCATCCATTTTTCAAACTTTTTTTGAGAGCATAATTGGTTGTGTGTGTGTCAGATAGAGCTTGTAGTATCAAGTGAGGCATTTTTTTAATCCACAATTATATCACTGCTGGTAGGGCAGAGTCATCCAAAGCACACAGAAGCAATAAATCACTAGCGACTACAAGGAAGAAACCTATACCACAGTATCAGTTTTTTTGCAAAAATGCAGGTTGCTGTTCACCACAATTAGTAGACATACCACCTCATAGTGCAAGTGTTTTTAAGTGTTGATACAAAATTTGTACCTTGATTGTTTTTCCCCCAAAATGGTTCTGGATTCAATTTATAAAAGTATTCATTTGACTTATAACCCAATAACTGAACTGTAAAGATCTAAAAAAAATTTTTTAGGAATTCATCCTTAGTCTTGCATGTTTCTGAGTATTAGTATAGTCAAATGTTAAAACAAGTATTTTTGTTTGACATTTTTACCAGTAGTGTGGTTACATTAAAACTTCCTTATTGGAGGACTCATGATTTTGAGTAAGATGGTTGCATCATCTGTATTTGTTGTGGTAAAAGAAAGAACCTTTTTCTCCTATTGAATGACAGGAAAATAACTTCTATATATTTTCTTATGTCACACATTTCACTTCTGAAACTTTCTCTTGTATGATATCAGTTAGCTATATCTATCTTACTAAAGTAGTAGCCTTTTGAGGTAATAACTGTTTTAAATATGTCGCTCCTCTCCCTTTTTCTCTGGAGACATAAGTAACTGTAGATGCATCCCTATACACCTAACATTAGTTCAGTAAGTAGCTTACAAGTATTAACTAAATGCAAACCTGAGGTTGAGGATACAGGAGGGTAACTGCCTCTTTCTATTTTTTTAACAGAAAAATTAATTACATTTTGGTGCTCTGCATTTCAAAGGCCTTAAAGTTTTGCTTTACTTTTTTTTTCATATGAAGTGTAGCCAACCTGAAATTTCTTTTGCCTATTTACAACAGCTATGTTCTCTTTCAGTTTTCAGAATGAAATTACTAACTTGAAGGTGCTTTAACTTAATATAATTGAGCTAGTTTGCCTTGCTTGGTTTTTAATTTTAACTATAAGTATAGTAGTTAAACCTGGAAAAGCTTATATTCAGGTTATTTCTCTGCAGAGAGTGTGGCCAGCGTCTCAAAGGGATGTGCTGTATTTGTCTGCCATCAGAAAGATACCAGCATTCAGTGAGAATGATCCAGAAACATGGATTGTGTGCAATTTCTCTGTAGAACACGACAGTGCTCCTGTAAGTATTACTTTGATTTTATGAAGTTCTGCTTTTAAGGTAGTTTTTCTGTTCCGTGGTAATGCGTTTGCAGTGCTAATGTGAGGAAGATGGAGGGTTTTTACAAAAATACATTTAATTTAAACCAGGTGATAAAATGACTTGATGACAGCATTCTTAGCCAAAAGCTTTCTTGCCTTATCTCTCAGTTGGCCAATCTAAGGTGTTACAGCAAAACGGAAGCAAAATTTCTAGAGATGTGAAAACATTTTTTAAAAATGTGGTTATTTTGTATGGAATCAAATCAATATCTCATCTGTATTGTCAGATATGAGTAGATTTGTATAATTGTATATAGGGTTAAGTCTCCATTTTACTCAGTTTTGCCTTGGTTCTACCAGATAGTAGCAATTATAATTTTCCTTAGATTGCTATTCCAAAGCCTGCTTTCAAGGGAAAAATTAGCGGGTATTTGTAAATGCTGATACATTATTCTTGAAATGTTTCTTTACTGATTTGTCACAACAGTTGAAGTAATTCACTTATGTGTTAAGCAAACAGAAACTTTAGATTCAGACATTTTAGTTCTTTTCCCTATATACCATTGTACCTTTCATTTTACTCACTTTCGTGTTACATCCATGTAAGTGCTAGAATGTAGACTCTCAGAAACACAGCTTCTGGAGTTTCTTAGACTTCATGATGAAAATGTTCATGCTCAAGTGTGCTGAAACAAATTAGTTTAAAGCTTACAATGTCTCATATTTTGCAGCTGAACAATCGCTGTGTCCGTGCCAAAATAAACATTGCTATGATTTGTCAGACATTAGTTAGCCCACCAGAGGGCAACAAGGAAATAAGCAGGGACAATATTCTGTGCAAGATTACATATGTAGCTAATGGTAAGTATAAAATTTTTCAGTATGACATTCATGATAGATGTTAATTTTGGGGAGTTGAATACTGACATAAGAAAAAGACAGGCTTTATGTCTTCACTTTTCTGTTAAATCCATATATAGCATCATCTTTGTGTTCATCATGCTCAAAAGGTCTCAAATTAAGGTGCTAAATGAACTGGTGAATGGGATCATTTGTTATGTTACACCCTAGGAGGAATAAATGGAAGAGCTGTGTAGCTCAGTCCTAAGTATGTAACCTTGAAGTGGAGTAAGGTGGGCAGAAATGTCTGCAACTGGAATGAGTTGCCATAGCTTTTAGTTTCAGAAATGGTATGTTGGGGTTTTTCTTGTACTGCTATAATTTTTTTCCTCCCAATTCATCTCATTAGGCTGAAAAGCTGCTGATAGTAAAGATACAGTTCTTATCCCCTGATGCTGAGAGGGAGTAAATACATTTTATATGATGATTCTTGCAAGCTGTATAATCTAGTCTACATTTCTTAATTTTTTTTTTATCCAATCTATTTTTTTATGCTTGGTGTGGACTGAAAATTGTCAAAGCCAAATTGTATTGTTGATGTACTCAGTATTTAGCAATGTATTGTAGTATTGGAGATGCATACTTAGTATTTTCTCTCCCAGAGAGAAAGGGTAGCTCACTCTGTTTTCACTTTTTTTCAAGTTTCCAAATTACTTAAAAAATGTTTTCTCTGTTAAATTCTGAACTATGACTATATGGGAAGTGATAGCTTTTTCAGCAACATACTTCCCCTGTGAATGAAAATGCAATTAAAAATCAGTTCAAATTTTGTTTAAATGCAGGGCGTTGCCTCTGTGGCAGTTCTGCAGGCAAATGCAGTAATTATTGAAAAGTTAAGAATGACTCTGCTTTCTTTGAAATAGGAAGTTGCTCAAGTCTCTCTGGCTTTCATTTCTTGGAAGCCCCCTGAGAGTATCCTCTTCTATTTGGGCATTTTCCCAAGACTCATCATATAGCATATTTAATGTTTTCTAAATAATGTCATCATAGATCTGAACTGAGTGTTACAAATAGAAAATGCTACAACACAGGTCTAGGGGCATAAAAAATGCCTGATATATTCTTTCTTGTTACTTCAGGAAGAGTTGCAGGAGTAATGAACTAAAATTTACTTTTTCAGCATTTAGTGGAGTTGCTTTATTTCAATGTCCTTCTTCCTGTTTACTTCTAGTGAACCCGGGAGGATGGGCACCAGCATCAGTGTTACGGGCAGTGGCAAAACGAGAATATCCAAAATTCTTAAAGCGTTTTACATCATATGTGCAAGAGAAAACGGCAGGAAAGCCTATTTTATTCTAGTACTAGCAGGTATACATATTTTTTAAATTCTTGATTCACCATTTTAAAGGCCAAATGGAAGTATGCAGTCTAGAAATGTCTTACATGTTTAGCATGGCTTCAGTACTTGCTTTAGTAGGCAGTATACTTTTTTAAAACTGTCATGTAATTTGTGTGTACAGGCTGCACAAGTTAGCAAGCATTAGTTTTCATAGACTTTTATTGGTTCAGGTTGCAAGTTTTTGCATACATGTCCAACTTACATAGAAGTAAAACAGGATGAAGTACTGTTTTTTACAACTATCATTAGCATTATGCACTTGTTCTGAAAAAATCCATCCTAAAGTTACTCTAGAGCCTCATGAGACTTTTATAACTTTAGTTCTGCTTACAATTGCAGATGTCATAGACTATTAGTACATTTCAGTTTTCTTTTATATTGACAGAATAGTTTTGACCTAGGTTTTTATTAATGGAACTTCACTGATAGACCAGCATGAATTGCTAGAGTATTTAGAAGATTGTGACCTAAGTTTTTAGCCTTTCTGATGAACCCAGGAAAGAAGATTTCCAGATGTTTTCTGAAGTCAGTGGATACATTTTTGTTGGGTACAGGTTATTGGCCAAAGTTGTTTGAATAGTTAGATGATAATATAACATTAGAAGAGAATTTCTTGATCACTTTTAGGCCATCTGGAGTGGTGTTAAATAAGGCTTATATAATTTTTGTTTGTTTAGACTCCTGCTATATGTTTCCTTTTCTGTAACTGTTGTGTCAAACCATAGAATTCTGTTTAGTGGTGCTAGTCTTACAGCATCATTCAGTCACATCCGAAGATGATCTCTTATTGCTTTTTCTATGTGTGACATAGGTTACTTCTATTTTTGGGTTCTATTTACTGTGTCACAGTCCAAAAGTCTTAGTTGTTTCATTCTTCTGTGACAGGTGTCCCTGTAATGATTCACAGTTTTAAACTAGAGAACTAGTGTAGGTAAAGCATTAAAAACATGCCGTCACAAGCCAACAGTTCACACACAATGATAGCAGTCCTGATGATACTTGAGGTGTTTAACAAGTTAATTTTACTGCTAGTATACCAACTTTTCAGTGCTGTGTTCTTGTCTTTGCTTACCTGCAGCAATCCGAACAAGACTGGGTGAGCATTCCACATTGGAGAAGTGACCATGCATAGAGCGCTTCCTGCTGGAATGAAGGATCTACAGTCTTTTTATGGCCCAGGTTCTAGGCTTTGTAAACTGAAGTGAAGAAGTGTTGCAACACCATGGGGCTGAATATTTAACAATAGCTCTCTCCTGCTAACTTTCTTGCTGAATCAGTGTGTAATTATAAATACATGTATTGATAACATGTAAATGGCTCTATTTTTATTTGCTTGCTTTTGAAGAAGAAGAGTGCATACGACTTTGAATCACCAACATGGGCTACTGTGTTAAGTTTAAACAAGTTGTAGAATTTCATTGTCAACCTTCCAAAGATACTTGTATAGTTTTTGTGCATGTGTAAAAAGCACAAGAGACAAATGCACATATGGCATACTGTATGTGCTTTATATGCACAAAAATCTGTGTGGTATTTTGGGGATGTTGAGAGGGGTGGCTTCAGTAAAACCTAGGTAACTTGTTGGTAGGTTTTGTTTTGCTTCGTATAATCACAGTTCATTGCTGCTGGTTTCTATAATGAATCATCTTGTTACATAAAATGCCAGTTAATATCTGAGGGCTGTCAATATCCTTATGACTTTGCCTTTTCTATTGTCTTACTCTCATGACGATCATTAGTTCTGAAGGAGTAAGAGTGTGAAAAGCTTTATTTTTTCCAGATATCTTTATATTTCTATTGTATTTTTTAGTTATGTAATATGTGCTGCAGAATTTTTTGTTATTAAACACGATCCAGAAATACCTAGAAAAGATTCTGTATGAGAGGGCAAGAGACTGCCTAAAACCTAGGGGACATCTGTCCTTGCTTTCTGTGGACTGCTTTCTTGGATGTTATCCGGGGCTTTCCTCAAAGCTGTGAGAAGGTACACTTAATATTTATTGAAGTAATTTGGATTACATAGAACAACATTCCCAGTCTAGATTGAGGATGAGTACATTATTTTCAGATCCTGCATGTATTTTCTGCATCTCAGTAAAGCTGTGCTATGAGGGTCATGTAGAAAAGTATTTGCCTCTTGATCAAAAACCCATCAGAGCTATAAGAATGCATAGTTCTTACTGGAAAGTTCCCTTTAGGTGCTGTGAAAATTAAAATGTCAGATATTCGCCTGCCTTTGATTCCGGAGATACTTGTTGGTAGAGGATTGTCAGGCTAGTACTGACTGTGACATCTTTTATCCATGTCCTGTAGTTAGAGACTCTTCAGAGACTGCTCAGTGTTTCACTAAACTGTGTATCTTGAAGAAAAAAGTTTCAGAAGTATTTTCTTCAAAAGAAAGCTGAAAGTCAAAATTTTTTATGTAGTATGCAAGGTGCCTGAAAAGAGATATAATACAGTAACTTAGTGAAGATTTGGTAAATGATTCTACATGTGATCTACACAGTGCTGAAAAAATTCTCTGTTCATCTTCTCTGTAGAGATGAAACTGTACCTAACACATAATTACACACGCATGCAGATTTCATGCTCCATAACTCTTCCTTTTTTATTTGCCTTTCTCTAATGGTGTGCATGGAATATGCCTTATTACAGAGTTATTCTGTTCATTTGAATATGTAGAAAAGTGCCTATATGGTAATGTTAGTAAGGCAAATAAGATGAAAATTTGTACATCTTTACTATATCACCAGTGAGCATTTTATATACCAACATTAAAAAACAAAATCTTATACCTCAAATGTACTTCATCTTTTTACAATCAACCAAGCTGTGGTACATTCCACCATAGCCACTGATGGGAACTTTAAAAAAAGTCCAAAATTTAAAGAGTTTAACTCCTTATTTGCCGTTTCTGGTAATTGTTGGAACACGGGCAAGTTTATTAATTTAATAGGATAGCTTTATTTTACAAAGGTATGGGAAGTTTACAATGCAGTATATAAACTTATATCATTAGTTGCATTTGCACTAAATGTGATGTACTTTTGCGATTTATTCTGTAAATAAAATGACACTACAGATACTATTTGTAAAGAGTATGTTTTACTTTTAGATAAAGGCACTGGTACTTCACTGTAGCTAGCCCTGCCCAATCAGATTTGTAAGAGGCTTTTTAAAGACTATGGAAGGAGATACTTGACTGAGAAATCATTATTAATGGACCTCTGAAAAAATATTTTCAAAAGGCAATAGGCCTCAGATTGTCCTTGTGTGAGTAGCCATCAGATCCTTTCTTCTGGAAGGGATGTTGCTTTTACGGTTTTATACAGTTTACCCTGTCTCTTGAGCCCATCGCTCTTGTCAGTCACTGCCAGGTCTGTGCACTTCTGGGTTCATTTCTTCCTGGTATCAGATCAAGATTGTTAATGCAGCTGTGATGGTCTTTGCAGAAGCAGCTTCTGACTCTAGAGTGGTTGTTTTATAGGCTGAACCCATTCAAAAGTCTGAAAATGCAGCAATCATCAGATACTGTTCTCCAGATATCTGCATCTATTTGGAGAATTTGGATGTTGCCAAACTAGATCTGAAGGACATGTGTTGATAGAACTTGTACAGGGAATTAAGATGAGATGTTACTCTGTCTGAGAACCTGAAAATCTTTGACAAATTTATCTGTGAAAAATGTGATGCACTTTGAAAAAACCTTAACCTTTTACTTAATTGGGCTGAGCTGGCTTATCTGAAGTCGTGCAGATTCTCTTTAATCAGATTGTCCACCTGTATTTTTGTCAAGTTGTACAGATAATGCTGTATTTGAATTGCCACTGTTCATTTACAGACTTAAAACATGAATCATATTTTTGAGTACCTTGAGTGTGTAGAGTTGTAACTGTTCTATAATAGCTTTATGATCCTAATGATAAGTTTTAAAAATTAAAAGACGTTGGCTCTTACATGTTACAATCACAAATTTAAAACCAGTATTTAAAAGTATTAAAAATTATGAAGAAAAATCTTGGCTTCTTGTTATTTTTAACATTCCAATGTTTGGAGAAACTTGAGATATTTTACCTTTTAAACAACTTTAAATCGAGAATATATACAATATTCTAGTGCAGGATTTAACAGCAAAGCAGTTACTTGTGTTACTGAGGTTACTGGGGTGAAACCAGAATGCACAGTAGTTTATATATTGAGAATTTAGCAATCAGAGGGGTGTTAAAAGGTGCTCCTGGTACAGTGTAGTGATAATATAGAGCACTTCCAGATTATGCCAGCTCTTCATTTGTATGGAATAACAAGAGTCTGGGAACTTCCATGGGAAGAACAGCAATCCAGGACTAAAATGTGCCAAGGGCTAAACTTAATGGCTTTTCCAAAGTAAGAATAATTTTTAGTAACTGAGATGAGCTTCCATGAGCAAGTTTTCTTAATAGTAGAAATAAGTGGTGCCTAATAGATCAATAACAATCCTACCTTTATTTGCTACACAGTGATTTCTTCTTCTTTATATAGCAATGAGTAAGACTGTAGAAACCTTACAGGTATGCAGGACCAGAGGAACAGTTTGAAGTAACAAAACTTGAACAGAAACATAACTTGAGTTCACCTGTATCAGGCCTCTTGTAATATATTGCAAGAAATAGAGAGTCCTGAGGTAACCTCTGACTTTGGAGAATGCATCTATTTTACCTGACAAAAAGAAATCCCGCCCCCCAAATTTAAAAAAAAAAAAAAAGTTACATTTCACATTCATGGTCCTGTAACTTACATGCATAATTTAAAAATTACATACTTTCCAGTAAGGAGAGGCTGAACTTTTCTGTGTAACTACAATATAATTTGACCCTGGATGATGAAAGATAATTAGGGCTATGCCACGCAATTTACTGGTGTGTATTGCTAATACTAATCATCTTCAGTCTTCACCTTTTATAAGCTAAGTTTTACAGGAGGAGAAAAACACATGGACACACTTTGAGCATTAGTGACCTGAAATTGTCCTCAGCTGTGGCCGCTGATGCAGTAAGCTCTCTCTGCACATATGCCTTTTCTATGCATGGACTACAGCTATCATAAGGAAGCCTGGTACTGTGGATTGCTGCAGTTTTCAGGTTTTAAACTAATTCTCCTTAAAAATAATTTTTTTATTATTAATTTGGATCAATCAATAGTTGGACCTATTGTCACCCACAAGGCTTCCTAAACTTTTGTATGCCAAGAGACAACCCATATATTGTACAAGTCTGTAGCAAGTGATTGTTGTCAAGAGTGGTAAAATATGACAACAGCCCTGAGGATTCCGCTGGGACAGGACTGCAGCTCAACCGTGGAGCAGCCGGACACATGCAGCTCCTAGGAAGTTATGCCCTTTATTGTGAAGGAATTCCAGCTTGGAGGCCCAGGACTGTGTGCTGTCTTGGTGAGGGCAAGTCATGCCCAAGTATGAACAGAATTGAAGGTGTGTTTGTCTAGAAAACACTTGTAGTCTAGGAAATGAGCAGACACTACTGCCCTGCTGGAAATCACTGCTGTGTTCAGCCTGAGGGTGCTCAAGTACCACCCAAGTACGAGAGGCTTCCCACGCCCCACAGCAGAGCCTGTGGCAGTGGGATGTTAGTGCTGATCCAGTTGAAAATGTAGCTGTTCATTTAAAACATTCTGAAGGCGTTTTTGAGAATGATCCTGCCTTTAGTTGTTTCATAAAGCACTTGGAGTGCTGAAGGGTGGCAACGTTTCTGACAGAGGTTGGTACACTTTAGCAGTGGGTAAAATGATTGTCCTCTGTAAAAAACCTGAGAAATTTAAATGAACTCTTTTCTCTTTCCTAACCTTTTTTTGACTGAACTGTTATTTGGAAACTCTCAAACTTAATTTAAATAACACTGAATTATCACTGCATTACTAGGGTAGCCAACCATACTACTAACAAGAGAGGTACTAAGCAAAGTCATCAGTAATTCAACTAGCAGCTGCTAATATTTTTGTAATACATTTTTAATGAAAAATTGCAAATAAATTTTTTAATAAAAAGCACTTAACACTTCAATATTTAATATAGCTGTCAGCTGTGAGACATCCAGTAATAAGAAGTACCTTGTAATTCACTTTCTTTCTTGTTAACTAAGACTGTCCAAACCATCTCCAGTGAAAATAATGGAACGCTGTTAAAATGTGTGGAAAACACTTGCAAATGTTAATATTACTAGAATTTCTTCCACTTCCAACTTCGGTTACATCAGAAGAAACAGTTTCCCTAACAACTAGCCCTCCCTGTCACATAAGCTTTGGGGAAGAGGTGCACAGTTACTTGCTCTTTTATACAGCAGTTTCTGTGTTTATGTTTGTGTGAAACAGCAACTCTTGCATTAAAGGGTATGAACTTCATCTATTACTGAAAAGAAAAAATTTGGATGATTAGGTAGGATACAGAAAAGGTGCTCTAAAAAAACTTAAGACAGCAATGGGATCTGGGTACACAGAAGGATGAATTCCAGTCTGACATTTTTAGAGTGTTAGGCAATAGACCTTTTTAAGATATCTCCCATTCAAGAGAATGACAACTATCAGTATTTACATTTACTGAATTTTTGAAGAGTGCTAATTTAAAGTGTCCACTTTTATTCATATTCACAAGTGAAGAACCACTCAGAAATTGCAACTGACAAAACTGATATACTGTACTTTATTCCTTTCTCCCTGTTTTGATTTGCCCGCAAAAAGCTTTTTAGAAAAACATCATTTTCTGAAACATAAAACTAATGCCTTAATTGCCCAGATTTTCAATCACATTAGTCTTTTGGGGTCAATTTTCTCCAGGTGCACTAGAGGCTTCAGCTGCTCAGCGAAGTTCCTCATGTCATCAGAAACAATGTCCTGCCCTGCTGGCGCGACCACGTTGAGCTCCACCAAGTAGGAGAGGGAGAGCGGCTCAATGCTCTCCGTGTTTCCCGGCATCAGTATGCGGAAGATCTTGTACACCACGATCTTCATGATGCCCTTGCGGAACACGTGCCCCTTGGCCACGAACTCGTGGTCCATGCGGAAGCCCATCTCCACCAGGAAGTCCGTCAGGTTGTCGGACGTGGCGATGTCCACGCAGTTGCGCACCAGCGCGTGGCGGTTCTTGTCGCCTATTTCGGGCTGTCCCAGATAGCGCAGGTGCCAGGGCATCCCGCTCTTGTCCATGGAGCGCCGGGCGCGCAGCACGAAGGGGCTGGCCTGCTGCCCCTTCAGCAGGAACACCATCTCGTGGTCCAGGAAGGTCTCGGGCTCCATGTTGTCGCACAGCCCGCGCAGGCGGTGCAGGAGGCTCTCCAAGCTCTGGTCCAGCACGCTCCCTGCGGAGACAGCGCCGCGATCATCGCCTCCCCCCCGGCCGAGCCGGGCTCTCTCCGCGGCGTGCCCGCCCCAG
>VXBS01001457.1:4399-14730 GCA_013400255.1 Sitta europaea
CCTTTTTGTCCACCAACAGTGGGCAGTGAATTTTTAATGGAGTTCTTTATACCTTGTGTACAGTTTAAGTCCATCAGTGCTCCAAGGAGTGTTGTTACTGCAATTTATGAAACTCCCCCAAGCCATTAGATCTTGCTTTGAGACGTGCCTCACTTTTTGTGAGTGTTGAAGTGCTTTTCAGAGCAGGAATCACAGATGCTTTGCACGTTCAATAAATCGGTCTCTCCCAAGCTTTAATTTATGCTTTGTCAAGCAGCGCTCCTGGCTCACGCCTGGCTCAGCCCCAGCGCCTCTGCAGATTTTGACTGGTTCCAGGTCAGCAGATCTTTCTCACTCCTGCTTTTCATCCTCCTAACAGACACATCATCACAGAGCTGGGATTGCAAGATGTCAGGGGGGTTGCCTGGCAAAGCACAGACATGTCATTCCTGCTGCTGGGGCACAAACCGTACAAACACAGGAATTTTGGATTTTAAAACAGGTAAGTCTGCCTGAGGAGAATAAAACACTTATTATTCTGCTTATGAACCTTTAGAAAGAGAGAGGAAAGATGGAAGCTGGAGATGAAAAAAACTGGTGGCAAACTTTATAAACAGCAACTTTATTTATTTGTTTGTTTGTTTTCCTTATTTATTTCCCTTTTTTAATTTATTTATTTATAATTTTAAAATATTTAAAATATTTCTTTATAATTTAAAAAATGTTGTAATTTATTTTTCATTTATTCATTTTTTATTTATCCATTTTTCATTTATTTATTTGTCATTTATTTATTTTTCATTTATTCATTTTTCATTTATTTATTTAGTTAGTTAGTTAGTTGGTTAGTTAGTTGGTTAGTTAGTTAGTTAGTTAGTTATTGTCTAAAAAGTATTAAATCATTTGTAATTTTTCATTTGCCTTCATGATCACCATTGATTAGGTAATTATGATCAAGATTTTTCTAATGGAAAATCATTCAAAACAGTCCCAGTAGAAAATTAGGGTGGTATTTCAGAGCCAGATTTTTTTTTTTTTTTCAATGAATCACTTGGGACGATGTAGAAAGTGAAAAGCATTTTCAGATAAGTGCGGGGCTGGTGAGGCTGCAGGTATCTGACAGTCTTTCACTTTTGCGCCTCTCATGCTACATCTGCTAATTTCCTCTATAAACCTCTCAATCTGCAGAAAGCAGCTTCTTGTAAGTGACTTGGGCAGCACCAGTCTTGTCCAGCCTGAAAGAGAGAATAAACTTCAATCGCTTGATTTTTAAAAGAAAACAAAGCCAAAAACAGAAGTACCACTGTCTGCAAGCAGGGCAAAACCCTGACACCCCCGCCTCCCTAAAGGTATTTCTATTTCTTTGTGTTATTCCCCAGCTGGACACAGGCACACGCAAGCAGCCAAGGCAATGAGTTTTCCTCTGGTATCAGCAGAAGGAGTAGAAAGGTGTTGCAAGAGCTTAGGGACAAGAGAAAACCTTTCCCTTCACCTCGAGAGGTTTAGTGAGATGCTGTCTCTGCCCTAAGCCTCTCCCAAGCCATTCCCAGGCTTTTCCCGAACTCTGACAGGTCAGCAAGTTCCAGGTAAGGTCCAGGTCAAGCCTGGATTTCCCAGCCTTGTCTCCTGCTCTGCCAAACCCCTCCTTGATAACCTCCAGACCCCTCAGGCTTATCTCTGCAGAACACTGGCAGTAATTCACATTTCGTGTCTTCCACCGAGATCTCCACTTCGTTATTCTGGCTTAGCCCAGGATAAATCAAGAGAGGAAAGATCTTGGAACAGAAGTAGATAAATAGTGTTAAATCTAAAAAAGTAGAAAAGCAGGGGTGTTTATTAAATAATAAATAGATGTTTCCAGATTTTCTTAAGACTGTTACAGTGGCAGACAGGAAGAAAAAATCTTAACTGATGATAATAATATAGTTTGGTTTCTACATAAAAAACATTACCAGTGTCCTTTTTTTGTGGGTTTTTTTTTTTCAAAGTACATTTTCAGAACTACTACTGTAGGGACTTTTTCTATTACTGTATGATGTTCTACCCTTGGATAATGTCATTTTTTCTCCCCCTCTAAACACAAACCAAAATTATTTCCTGGTGTTTGCAGTAAAATGGGATTTCTGCAGTTTTCACTGAGGTTTAAACTAGCTCCAACCTGCACGGGATTGTCCTTCATGCTGTCATGTACGCTGACCTTTGAAACATGAAAATGAGGAAAAAAGTATTTGCAAGCCTCTCCAACAACATACAGAGAAAATAATCCTAATAATTCTTAATAACCAGGTACTGAGTCCAGCTTGCCTCAGGGGAAAGGATAAAAAACACAGCACAGCTACTGGCTGTAGATCCCTCCTCAAAAAATGGTGACACTGAGTCCCATGAGGAGCTTTTTTATCCAGACTTTCACCATCCTCAGGTTTTCAGGAAGGATTTTCAGCTGTCATGGTTTTCTGGCCCAGGGTGCTTTGACAGCCCATCAGGTCCTGCAGCCTCCTCCTCTGCGAGGTCTGTCTCTTCTCATACCAGTCTCAATTTCTTTTTCTCACATTGTATGGCCAATAAAAACTTTAAAGTACCCTGGCCAAGATTATCTGCTTTAAAGATAGCTATCTCAGCCTAAGTTTCCTAAACTGTAATTTATACTTTGATATATGCTTTGATAGTGGAAACTGAACCTTGGGATATCCTATCTCACCATCTTATTCCAGAAATCGACTTGCAAAGTAATTGGAAAAATTGATTAAATGTCAGTAAACACAATTCTGTTAAACAAAAAGGATCTTATTTTAAAGACACTCTTGCAGTTCTTTTTCACTTTGGCATAAAACCCAGAGTATTTGGTATATTTCTGTATATCTATCACTCCCTTTCCCAAGAATCTTTGTTGTGCAAGCATGATTTAATTAATCTTCACAAAACCTGCCTGAAATATAATTACTATCTTTTGAAGATAAGGACAGATTTATTAAAATAACATGTCCCACTTTAATTCAAAATCTTTTTTTCCCCCCCAACCACAAAAACAAGAGTAAAGAATGTCACTTCTATACCAGAGAGAGCATGTGCAGGAAAAGGATTATCTTTGTTTATTGACGTGCTGTTGAATCTTCCACTTCTAGCTGAAAATTTTTCTAAGCACTCTGCCAAAAATCTTTGGTGTTCTCCGTGACATGGTGCAGATGGACACTGTGACAAGGAGAGGGGAGTGTAGAAAGTGGCATCCATCACTGGAAAGGTCATATTCAGGCTGATTTGGTCTCAATAAAATGAAACCAAACAGAAATATAATCAGTTTTGGGTTGGGTTTTTTGGGAGTTTTTTTGGTTTTGTTTTTTTTGTTGTCCCTTCTTCAATTTCTGAGTCCATTTGCTCCTCTGGGGTGGAATCAGTCAAGGGTTATCTACCTACCACAGTCACTTCTGTCCATAATCTGGCAAGACACATCATTTCCTGCATAAAAATTTTCATAACCAACCCTCATTAAGGTGGTTTGAATCAAAATAATTTTAGTTCCTCTTTCTGGGGAATTAAGATGCTCAGAAAAAAGAAAAACTCTCCTGGCTCCTCTGAAAAAGGTAAAATACACTTTGGAAATGTCATACTAAGTTCTTAAAACTTTTCAAAAGTTTTTTTCCACATTCTTTTGTGTTGAAGTTGTCCACCATTTTCTTCCACAGAAAATCCTACCTTTATTTCCTTTCATTATTGGAGAAAAAGGATTGCCCACCTGGAACTTGTTTCAGCAGCATTGCTTCCCTCAGAGCATTAATGAAGGTTGGTGTCAAACCTGATCCTACTGTCATTGCAGTCAATAGACGTGGATTGGATGAAGAAAACCCAAAAAACCAGTAAATTATTTATTTATTTTCCGTTTTCTCAGCATCCATCTCCAGTTAAACCTTCTGGTCCCTACACATGTCCTATGAGAAGATTTTTTCCATTATTGCAAGAATAAATCACTTTCAGTGCCACATTTACCTCTCGGTTCATATTGTCATGAATTCAAGTCTGCAATATTAAATAACTCAAAGAAAATATTAATGTTCATATCAAGTAACTTTTAATGACTATTTAACAAATTCCAAGTACTGTTTATTCTTGTGAGTCATTGCAGCTCCCCAGATTTCAGCAAAATTACAGCATTGGCCTTCAAATTACACATGGAAGGGCCAAGTATCTTGTTGATTTTGGACTGCAAGGTGCCAGAGAGTTCTGAGAATTTAATGAGTTTATGTTCTGAAGCACAGGTGACAAATATTAGTCATGACTTCGTATTTTGGACGCTGCATATCCTATTTCCAACAGACAGCAAGTTTGGGGGATCTGAACTGTGACAATCCATGGAAAACCTATAAGCAGGGACATGGCAAGGTGTTGTTGAATGTAACACAAAAAGCAAAAGCGGTTTCATATTTATCAGAGGAACCACAGATTCACAGAAGGGTTTGGGTTGGAAGGGATCATAAATCCCATCCCTCCCACCCCTGCCATGGCAGGGACCCCTCCCACTGCCCCAGGCTGCCCCAGCCCCAGTGTCCAGCCTGGCCTGGGGCACTGCCAGCATCCAGGGGCAGCCACAGCTGCTCTGGGAATTCATCCCAGCCCTTGCCCACCCTCCAGGGAACAATTCCTGCCCCAAATCCCACCCAGCCCTGCCCTCTGGCACTGGCAGACATTCCCTGGGTGCTGCCCCTCCAGCCCTTGGCCATTGTCTCTCTCCATCTTCCCTGCAGCTCCTCCAGCCCTGCAAGGACACACTGAGGGCTCCCCAGAGCTTCAGAGTTTGAGCTTTTATAGTTTTTAGATTCTGTGCTGTTTCAGTGGGAAGTTTTGAGTTTCATATTCAGTGTNTTTGGGATCTGGAGCTGTCGGGATCCCTGCCAGGGGCTCAGAGTCCCTGGCACACAGCCCAGAGCACCAGTGGGCTCCATCACCAACCCTGGAGCAAATTGCCACCTGTGCATGAGGAGATAAAAGCCACAGCAGTTTAAGTAGGGTGATAATTAGTGTATCACAGGGTGTAAATGTAGATTTTAGGGTTTTTTGTACAGGGGTTTTTGGGGATGGAGGGATTTGGGCATGTCTAGCCTTTCTTCTTCTTCTCCACCTCCATCTTCACTGATGCTGTTGGCACTTTTGGGTTGGTTTGGAGTAGAAGCTCACTGTCTGACAGAGGTGATGGGTATTGGGGAATAATTGTAAATATGTCACACACAGTTTTTTGTATATAAAGATCACACCACCCTGGGGCAGGCAGAGTGCCTCTGGCTGTCCTGCTGAGCACACCTGGGCTGGGCAGGAGGGAAATTTTATAGATCAGAAACAATAAACAACCTTGAGACCGAAAACTGAGAATCTTTGTCTCATCTTTTGAACGCATGGGCTGAAGAAGAGATTTCCAACAACAAATTTGGGTCCCAAACCTTGTGGGACCCCACACATCGAGAAATTCTCCAATGCAATATATCACTGCAATTAAAAGAGTTCCAGTGGGATGGACTGTAAAAGTCTCCCTCATTCACCTATGATGGGACATTTTCTGTTTAATAATAAAATAATATGAAGTCTCAGGCACTGGGCATGAATAGGTCATTTACTGCTTGTGGTGAAGAGGGAGTTTGTCTTCTGCACAAATTATTATGAAAGTTTTTTTGTGTGCTCCACGCATTTCCAAAGATTCTGCTCATTAATATGGGGACTGCAAAATATGAAAGACCCTCCATAAAAATGTATGAAATTATAGTGATTGAACTCATCAAAACTTATAGAACAGCTGAAAAATAAAGTGCAAACAGCTTGCACAGTCTTTTGCAGCAGTGCCAGCAAAGGAAGAAGCTGTTCTCAGTCAGCTGTTCGGGCTGCTGGCTCACAATAATAATAATACATACAATGATAATAATAATACAAATAATAAGGTATTATTTGTAGCTATAGAAAAGAATAACTGTGGCCAAATCAGTCTGAAACTTTTAGAGGAAAAGGTGCTTGGGAGGGTGGGTTTTTACCAGGTGCCATCAAATTTGTGGTGCTGTCCCCAGCACTACTGAAGAAAGACTCCCAGTGCCTGTAGCCAAATGTGTCATCAATGCAGGGAACCACAACTTGATTTTAGGTGCACAGATCTATCCCAAGTAGCCCCAGTGATGCTATCTGCTTTCCAGCACTTATAGGGATTATTCGATTTGATTTATTAAGAGTGATCTTTTCTTGAATTGTTGTTCAGAAAAAAAATAAAGATTAGCACCTGTGAAATCAATTAATAAACCCAGCCTGGAAATATGCAGAAAATACAATTAAAAGTTAAATCTAATTTTAAAAGGTTCTTTTTATTTCTGCAGTGAAGTCACGGAATATTTTCGATTGGAAAAGATCTCCAAGATACACAAAGCCCAGTTTTTGACCCATCTCTATTTTGTCAGCCAGACCAGATCACTGAGAGCCAGGTGCAGCCATTCCTCTTTTCTCATTCCAGAACACAGGGCATCAATGTAAATACATTTTATTTTCTTCCTGTTTCCCCTCAATCTGCATGCTGGCCCACTGTTCCTGATCCTCATCAGCTCCTGATCTTTCCTCAGTTCCCAGGTCACATGATTTTAACAATAAATATTCCAGCTTTGTTAGTACCTCTCTTTACCCTTTTTTGCTTTTCAAATGGTTCTTCCCAGGATAATGAAAATTGAACCATGTCAAGAAATCATCCTTTTTCTTTGTTACTGGGGTGCTCTCTACCCTCAGGTTTTTTTTCCCCCCTAAAAATTTACCTTTTTGTAATCTCCAGGGTGTTCTCCACACCCTCCCTAAGGTCTTTCCTTCCAGGGTGTTCAACTCTGCCACTCACAGTGACTCCAGCACATTATTCTGCCTTAATTTCCAGCAGCAGAACTGATATTATAGACCAGGCTGTTTCTCTTGTTCCCTGGAAAATTATCCTTTTTTTTTTTTTTTTCAACCTGCTTCAGAAAGTGAGAGGACACTGCCTTTGATGTCTGTGGATAATGAAGATTGCCCAGGAGTGAGCAGCTAATCGGGGGCCAGGTTCCCTCTCTGACTTGTAAATGCCTCTGGCTTTCTTCCAAACTCATTATCCACGGATTTACAACACTTTCAGAGTGAGAGGTACAGCTGGCCTAGTAAATCCAGTAACACATAAATGCTGAAAAATGACAGAGTTGCCACCATTTAAGTGAGTTATGCTAACTTCAGGGTCTCTGGGTGTGCTGGGAGAAATGTGGTGTTCTGTATATAACACCCACCACTTTAGGGGGTTTGCTGCTTTTTTGCTGTCAGGGACTTAGCAATAAAAACACATAAAATGTGGTTGTACTCCACACAACAGACAAAAGTAAGGCCTTGTGCCTGCCACCTAAGGTCTAGATCACATCAGATTTCTCCCAAAAGGCCAAATCAATGGCCTGTGTGACATCTTTCTGCTTAGGAATGAAATTCTGCCATGAGATTTTCCCCCAGGCTTCAACAGACTTCAACAGGAACAGTGTGTTCCCATCCCAAGTAAAATTTGACCCTCACAAATTGCTCTGTTCCTCTCTACATTTTGGAGAGAGCATTAATGCTGTCAATAAAAGGGGGAAAAATAAAAAGGACAGTGCCAAGTTTTGCCAGAAAATTTAGCAGATTACAGTATGCAACAGCTTGAGCTGGGTACGTGTTAGAACTGTGAACAGGAATCACTACAAAATGAAAAATGGTTATTTAGGGAGGTGGGGGAAGCCAGACTAGCAGACTTAACAGAAATATTTTGTAAAACTGTGTGTTTTACCCAGCTCCACACCCCCACGGCAGGACTGCTGCTTGCAGTCGAGCTCAGCCTCCTCAGGGAAATGTTCCTGCACCAACATTTCACAGTGTGCCCAAAAACAGAGGGAGAGAGACAGGACTCATCCATCCTGGGAGCCCAGGTGGGGAAACTGGTGGGAATTAATCATAGAGTGGNCAGCAGGTTTGGAATAAGAGGTTCCTTGGATTGAAGGTGCCTACCAATCTAAGCTGCTCTGTGATTCTGTGATTGGGCTGTTGTGCTCTCCAAAGTGCTGCCTGTAGAGTCTTCTGCACAGGAAACCTCATCCACGGTGCAAATCTGGGCTGGGTAAGGAAAACTATTTTCAGCAGAAGGCAAAACAGGCAGAGGAAAGGGCCTGGAAGGAGGAGACCAAAAGACATTGGCTGCAGCTGCTAAAATACCCTTCTTGAGCCAAGGGTGATGAGGTCCCAGTAGTACAACAAGAACATGGAACCCCAAGATTTAATAGAAATAGCAGCAACCATGGGTAAAATTCACCTCTCCCTCTGCAAACTTGTCTTTGGTAATTGCTGTGGCATGGATGTGCACCACGAGGACACCAATCAACCACGGGACTTGTCACCAGAGTCTTGGCCAACATCATTTGCTTGCAAAGCCACAGCTGTCCTCCTCTCCCTAAATTTCCTCAATTGTATGATACAATTCTGTCTCATCCCACACTAGCTGTTCAACAAATGGAATTTTAAAGTCGTCCTTCAGCACTACCAGTTCATAATTTCATTGATATTTCTTACTTTTCCCTGGTAAAGTTAATCAACAATTTGCTCACAGTACTTCTAATCAACGTTCTGTCACCCCTGACAGCAGATCAAAAACTCTTTTCCAGATTTCCCAGAATTTTCCTTCAGCTCAGAGAAGCCCAGGTGATGTTCTGCAAAGCAGAGGGACCATTTGGCAAGGGCAGTAAAAACAAGGGTTGGCAACCAACTGCCAGCAACAGAAGGGACCTTTTCAGTAAACATTTTCAATAAATTCATGAATAGGCAACCCAAAAAGAGAGGGAAAAAAAGTGCAGTCAGATTTGTAATGCCCTGGGGAGTAACAGTTTGATTGTTATTTACAGGATGAAAAGGATGGGGCTGCAGCTTTGTTACAGATACTCTGGAGTTTGTTGGGTTTTTTTTCTCTCCCTCTGATCTCACTTACTTTTACATGTTGTCATTACAGGCATCCCCCACACCAACAAATCTGATAGCAAGCACGCACAGCTCTTTCAGGCAGCAACTGCTACAACATTTTGTTGGTACTCTCTCATGATGAGGAATTTGTACATTAAAAAAAAGAAAAATCAACTTGGTTAGAAAGCCTACTGTACTAAACATACCAGTCTGTATGCTCAGTAGATTAAATAATGTGCAAGATACAGAGTGTTGCTCCACGCAGACATCAAACCTCAGGCTACATTTTAATCAGAACCAAATACTGCAACACCAACTGCATGGGAGGAGAGAAAAAAGGCAGCTTTCAAGTTTAAATAACTCGTTCTTCTCCTTGATGCCTTCTGCTCTGGGCTTATAAACCGACAGTTGTGTCACTGCAGTCAGTGACTTCCCAGGTGAGAGAAAACTTCAAAACTCAGCAAGACGCCCTTAGGAAAGGGATATAATTGCCAGATTAAAACCTCCACTCCTGCTCTCTCAGCCACTAAAAAAACAGGATGCCTCAGCTCACCAGTCAAAACACTTCCAAAGGAGGAGTGCTTGAATAGAAAAATCAAAATACAGTAACAATAGTCTCTGATATCTATTTCCATCTCCACTCAAAGAAGGCACTTATGGTCTTACTACCTTATGATGGAGTTGGAACAACAATTTTAATTAGTCTGTCCTCCAACCACAGCAGAATAACATTTTTCTAGCATTTAAAATAAAACCACAACCCATCTAAAATTACAGCTTGTCCAGCAAGAAATAATCTGAGACTACTGAACTACAGCAAAGAGAGTCCACAGCAGGTGGTAAAAGATGGGAGAGGTAATGCTGCTTCTAAAATATGAGACTGTACAATGCAGGGACGATGCAGCCTGTCCTTTTGGGGAGGGAAACCATCAATATTGTTCAGCCATGTTCCCATTTCATGTCTTTTCTCTTTCATTTTTATCTCATGGGGAACTTCAGTTGTAGCGACGTCTGGCTCTAAGGAGCTGCAATTAATGCCAGAAGGTTAACTCTTATTAAAAAAAAAAAAAAAAAAAAGGAAATGCTCCAAATCCGCAGATAAAAGGTGAAGCCAAATAAATGAAAATTTTGGCAGATGTGTGAGGAGTAGGTCAAATTCATCCTTGGTGTAACAACAGTCTGCTTCACCTCTATAATGACAGAAAAGGATACAAGTCACTATTTTAAACATAATGAGCAAAATGTGTTCTCATTTTACTGGTTTGCAATTGATCAGCACTTGAGGTACTGAAGAGAGGGAAAAAAACCACGGTCCAGTGCTCCAGATTTCATGGTAATACTCATCACTTCTCACTACAGATAAATGCAATCGTGTTTAAGGTGTAGAACATTTCTCTGGTGACACGCAT